>JAJONR010001019.1:0-118037 GCA_029582245.1 Solanum etuberosum | reverse complement strand
AAGATCAAGGGTTACCTAGGGTTAATTTTCTCTATTTTTCATCGTGATCATTGAGAAAAGTAACTTAATTACTCTCATAGTTTGGTAATTTGATTCTTCGGCTGTAAAACATTTGGGAATTGCCTTAGGGGAGGGTTTTGGTTGATTTAATGGTGGAAAAACCTGGTTGGGGTGGGATGATCATGTGATTTTCTTGATTTAGGATTAATTTTTAATCTGGGTATATTTAGGCCATGTTGGATTAATTTTCTGTTATTTTATTATTTGTAGACGAAAAAGTCAGGATTCCTAACAAGGGGAAGGATCGGGTTCAATAGAACATCTAAGGAATAAATACATGTTGGTGATGGTTGTTTTTTTCCATGTTTATGTGTATATGCATGTTAACTGTCTCGATAGTAAAACATGTACAATGCATGTTTTGGAAAACGTAAGGTTGAATGTAAAATGATGAATAATTGACAATCCCATACAATGAAGGTGTTTTTCTTACTTCTAATTACAACTGTGGTTGTATTTCATTATGATTGTGGTTGTATTTGTTAGACTAATGGTTGGGTTGGGACCACAGCTGGTACATGATATCCTATGGTTGGCTTTGGTATCACGCCTAGGACATACTAATAATTTGCTCGGCTAAAACGTTAGGTACTAACTAATGGTTGGCTTGGGTACCACGTCTAGTACATGGATATCCATATTGTTGGCTTGGGTACAATAACGATACAAATTACTAATGGTTTTCTTGAGTACCACGCCTGGTATAGAATATCCCATGATTTTCTCGGGTACCACACATATTATATACTAATGGTTGACTCGGGTACCACACCTTGTATAGGGATATCCATATGGTTGGATCGTGTACCACACTTGTACAAATTTCTAACGATTGGCTCGGTACCATGCCTGGTACATGTTTGACTATTCCCTTGTTTGTTGGTTTCTTGAGTTAACATGGATTGTTTGTGATCACATGGGACAGTCTTTATGTAATAGTTTGGTGAATATTGGTTACTAAGATTCTTAGTATATTTCTGGCTTGGTTTCTAAATGTGTTGTCTTGGTTGTACTATGTTTTAGTTATGTGTTTATATCATACCATTGGAGCTAACCAATGATCTGCCAGTACACTTTTATTGTGTACTAATATTGTACTTGCTCTTTCTATGTTAAGTACATGACATCTTTTATGCGGTTGATTTGCGACCTCAACTATGAGCCTAATGTTATCTAAATCAAAGAGTTCGCTATTCCTTCGGGTTTCCACTGATCCATCATGCTTTTCCAGTTCATTTTTTGACTAAGACTCTCTTTAATTCTCTGTTTTTGGCATTGCATTCCCATATTCTTGACAGGTAGATGTCTTGGTACATGACTTTCAGTTTTTAGAGGAAGGAGGTTTACCGAGTGATACCATGGTTAACCCAAAGAATGAAGTTTGAAAGCACGCCTTCTTCGTGCCACGACGTTAACTAAGGCGCTTCTTGGGAGGCAACCCAAGTTTTTAGTTTTTAATGTTATTGTTTGAATAATGGATGTTTGATGTGCAGGTTGAAAATTTGAAATTTTGGAAAAGAGGCAATTAGGCGAGCCCAGGTGCCGGTCGGCGAGCCTTATCTGGACCTCCATTTTGACCAACTCAGTGGCTTGAATTTCTGTAAGATTCGGTGGACAAAGTACAATTCGGGTCTGGGCTTAATTGTATAGAATAGTGAGTTAATTTCCTTATCGTGGGCTGTGGGTTTAAAATTGAAGGTCGGGATCAAAATCAGGAACGAGGAACCAGTTGGCGAGCTTAGTCAAGCTCTCCGAATGGTTCGGCAGTTCACCAAGTGACTCCTGGATTGCCTTTCTGTTCTTTATTTTTGATGTTTTTATTCTGTAACATACAGCGATATGCCTGAGCTCGCCGAGTTCACTCGGTGACTCGCCGAATTTCTGTTAGATCGCCCTTTCTTAGCCTAAATTTTAGAAAATATTTTGTAACTTTCAGCGAGCTACTTTTAGTTAGCCGAATGGTGTCGGAGAATTGCTGAAGGCCCTGTACTTTACCGAATTGTGCTGATATCTAAGTAATTTTATTCTGGAACTTTCAGCGAGCCCGATTTGGTTCGCCAAACTTCTTGGTGAGTTTTCCTGCAGTTTATATACTTTGATATTTTTGAACTATTTCTAACGTATTGGTTTATTCTATGTAGTTTTGAAGGTATGGCCAGACCAAAGGTACCAGGAAGAAATCAACCACCCCGAAAGAGCGCACGGGGTATAGTAATCAACGAGGGTGCTGCGCCCTACAGAACTATATATGCAAAACTTCCTCCAACAGGGGGAAAGGCAGAGGCAAGGGCAAGGGGCCTGTTAAGCCAAGTCCAGCGGAGGTTAGTTTTGATATTATGGGTATCTACGACACCCACCTCACCACCACGGAATATAAAGGTGAGGGTAACTCGGGGTCTAGATCACCAGTCTCCGTATCCGAGCCGGAGGATGATCAAACATTGCAGAGGAGGAGAGTTGAGCTGCGCTCAAAAGCCCTACATGATCCGGCCAGGATCTTGGTGACTCCTACACCTCCTCCACCTCCAGCTTAGACGATTGAGTAGGTACTTCCGGTGCCCTCGGTACAAGCACCTCCGCATCAATCATTAAACATATTAAAGGTTGCCGGGTTGAGGACCATCTTAGAGGAGAAGAGGTTGTCTACAGACGGAGTGGTGGATATTTACCCAGAAGTGTGGAACACCATCAAGTTTCACAAGTTTGAGATCTGTACACGACCCCGAGGTGCATACATACCTTCCTGGGTTCGTGACTTTTATGCTGAGTATGGAAAGTTGGTGCCAAAAGGAAAAAAAAAGGACAGTTCGTTCGCACCGGTTGACCATGTGGTGGTGCATGTTAGAAAGGTAAAGTGTAGTAGCACCAACATTAATTAGGTGCTAGGGTGCACTACGAATGTCATCCATGTGTTGGTCGATCAAATGGTGCACTACGAAGACTCTGGTTGATTTGAAGGGGTGGTTGGCTCCTCTTATCTCTGACATCACACCGCCATGGATCGAGCCAGGAGTTCAGATAGAGAAGAAGGACTTGAATGTGACTGCCCGGTATTGGTTCGCCTTTATTAGTAGCACCTTGATTCCTTCACAGAATGAGTCTATACTCAGGCATCTGAAGGCTGCCTTGTTGGGTTGTATCATTGAGCAGGATAGACTAAATCTCAAATTGATTATCAAGTAGGAGATGGCCATGAGGGCCAAGTGGATTCAGACCACACTACCATTCCCGGTGTTGATCTCGGAGCTGTACCGGCGTGCACGAGTGCCGTTGGTAGAGAAGACGGATGTGGAAGTGACTCCTACTTCCTCTACTGACATCGAGGTCGAGTACACTAGAGATGAGGCCAAGAGGAGGAGATCTGCACCGGTGGACACTTCCTCGGTGGTTGATATGGAGATGTTGCAGACAGACACAACCCCTCCTACTCAGGCCGACGAGCCTTCAGGTACCCCTGGAACTTCTACTTCTGTTTCTTCTAGTTCTGCTGCTTCTACTACTTCCACTACTGCTACTGCTGCTTCCCGGCCCCCATTGACCCAAGTTATGCTATTTAAGATAGGCCACCTGGCCCAATCTACTGATGTACTTGCCTCTCGGGTAGAGGCTGTTGTTCCGGGCTGAGTTGAGAGAGCACCGGGAGCTGATCATCGCACATGGATTAGCATTAGATGCCCTTACGGTGAGACTGGAGGTATGTGAGCAGGGTAAGAGCCAATCTGAGGATGTGATGGTCTTGAGAGCCGATATAACTCATTTGAGACGTGATGTGGATGATCTTAAATCCACGGATATGTCGATGTTCTTCGACACAGTGGACATTCCTAAGCTCCCGAGTTCAGTGTTGCAAGCAATTTCTGAGATCCCTCCGGCTACTACGACTGGAGATGTTGTTGTGGCAGATGAGGATGCCGAGTCTGATGCTCCCGAGACTGATGAGAAGGAGCTTGGTACACAAGATGCAACAGTGTATGATGACCTAGAGGAATTAGAGGGCGCGATGGTGCGGACAACTATAGAGTCCTCTCTTCGAGATATATCTATGGTGGGATGTAGCTAAGCGAAGGATGGAGCAGAGTCAGGCACTGATGCCCATTTTGAGGGAGTCACATATATGCAATGTTCTTCTCAGGCTTATCCTGACAGGGGGAGCTTGACTCTCCTTGGTTTTATTTTGAGACTTGTTTTTATTTCTTTTACATTGAGGACAATTGTTAGTTTTGTTTGTCGGGGTGATGTATGTTGCTCCCAATTGCACACACAAGTATACGCAGTCGCACAACTAATATAGTTTCCTTAGAAACGAGTTATCGTTCCCAAGGGACTTATGATCAACTTATATTCACTAACTTAATTCCACAATTCGACAAAAGTAACTTTTAAAAGAATTTGAATGTTGTTTATTACCACTACGACTTATGCAATAAATAAAGTAACTAATTTGAACGACTTCAAATTGATGTTTTAAGCAAGTAAGAGAAAATTCCAGGGCTGCAACATGCGTTGGACTTCATGTATCGTATCTCAGGCAATGAACTACTTTAGGTTATCAAGTTACTAATTTACAAGGTTGATTATATGACCATTTTCTCCCGACCTCTATTCGCCTACTCCAATTAGCTGTCTAACTACATCATTTAGCGGAGATAGGTAGTCCTTATTGGCGAGCATTTATGTTTCATCCTGTTTTATAACCAAGCTAGGTGTTCGTCTGGGTGTCACTCCTAAACACAAATCAACTCAACTTAATGGAAGATCAAGATTTCTATATTATTTGGTCTATCTACCTTAGCCTCTCCCAATTTTAGGAGTAGACAAGAGATTTATCTCTATGATGGCCAGTCAAGAAATACTAAAACAAGAACATAGAAGTAACTTAAAAGCGATAACCATGAATTAATTCAAAACCATTAATACTTCAACAATCGTCCGTAGCTAAGCCCCAGAACAAGGGCGTTTAGCCACTCATAATATTCAAAAACCGCAAAATAGTATTGTTCATGCGATTTCCAAAATAAAGAAGAGTTACAGAATCAAAACCTATTACAAAACTTTAATCCTTGCTCTTGCACACCAAAAAGTAGTCGAACCCCTAAGAAATAACCCTAAGGTTCTATTTATAGAGTTTAGGAAAAGTATTTCTAAATTTAGCCCAAGAAAGAATCCTAATTAAAACCAATTTTTGCCAAAACGTCCCCAAGACCTTGGGGCAGTGCGCCAAACTCGCGTTTAGCAGGCTGGGGCGCCGCGCCAACTTCTGTTCTTGGTTTCACTTGTCATCCTCAATTCCTTTTCTCTCATGATTCAATCACTTCTCTTAGGAACCCTGCAAAATAGCTAATCATTTATATTAGTATGCAATCATCACAATCCTAAGTCAAAACATGTTAGTTAGATTAGTGAATGTCCTTAAACTTACGTTAAAGATGGGTAATTTACAATAATTGGGCATATAAATATGTCCAAGATCACCACCCCACACTTAAACATTTGTTAGTCCTCAAACAAACTCTATCTTATCAATCCACACTCTTAACCTTTGGACTCCTCACCTCGCTTTACAATCGGCCAAACATATTTAATCATGATCTTGTGGCACACACTATGCAATAATTCCCAATTTTTGTTCTTTATTATAGTCTAGCAATCAACAATTCACAACCTCAATGACTGACTCTTCTTCAATAATTTCGGGATAATGCAACATCATAGAGAAACACCAAATAAGAGTATGCACCAAACATGTGACATGAAGTCCCTGACCATATCAAGTATAACCTTTCCTTCGCACAAAAGATTATTGTATTTCAACATAAGGCTTATTTTTGTAAAATTCACTCTCACACACAAATTAAATTTTCACATATCCTAACATGTCATAAGCTTGCCCTTAGTGTACTTTAATTTTCACAACGTGTTACTCATAGAATCCAGAGGACTTTCATTTGGTTGTAATGCCGGCTTGAGGTAAGGGAGGATACATTTGGTTAAAACTAGTGACTCTTCCTTCCTAATGCACATGTTTTAATTTTCTTGCTAACATTCACAACTTTTTCTTTCCCTTTGGTACCACTTTAAGCATATTTTCCCAGTTCTACATTCAACCTTGCGCTCTCTTTCACTTAAGCCCTTATTTTCCACATTCCCCTTTCTCTTCTTTTTTTTCACACTTAATAGTAGCCACCCTCAACTTATGAATTTTTCACGAGTTAAGGTGCACATTATCCTTGTAAGGACCAGGGCCATTATTAAGGTATTTTCTGAATTATTCACCTTCAACTTCGGTTTAAACCCTTAGTCAAAGTGCACAATGTCCAAGGGACTAGGGCCAATCACAGATTTCGGAACTTATAGGGCGTCATTCTTTTACCTCTTTTCTTTCTTTTCCACAAAACCAAGAATTTTAACCCTAACCACTTTCACCATTGTTTTCATCTTAACATAGTGCATTAAGGATTACATTGGGATGAAACACTAATGGTATCAATAAAAGGGATTCGGCTCAATTAAGTAGGTTAGAATAAAATCAAGGCTAAAAGGCTCAATGGGGCTATACTAGGGATATTCCATTTGGAGGCACACAAAAAGATTTAAACTTGGCTATTCAAAGAAACGCCTCAATCATATTCCACAAATTACACAAGTTATTCATTAGGCACACCAAGTTCTAGATGTTATTCAATGCAAAAATTAAGCAAGTACTCTCCACACATGGCATCACAACACACTTAAGGACACATTCACTTGTAGCATGCTCATATAGATTGCATTACGGTATTTCCACACAATTAAGCCCATATTTCTTTATTTTTCAGTTAGAATCAAAATAAAGAGATTATATTTATTTTCAAGGTTACCATCTCAATATTCCAAAACAAAGTGTTACCACCAATGACGTTTGGCCAACTATCAAGACAAGGTTCCAAAGTACCCAAAAAGGTCAGTTTCATACTTCTCTACTCCTAGTGACTAATTTTCCATTAAGATGGTCGTCATCCATCCATCAGCGGGAACTGTTCTAGTGGGAATCAACTCATTTTTCTCATTCTTCACCATTGTCATACCTCCCTTCTTTGGGACACACTGCACATGACTTACCCACTTGCTATCACAAATTGGGTACACGATTCCAGCATCTAACCACTTTATTACTTCTTTTCTCACCACTTCTTTCATCAAGGGATTCAGTCTACGTTGATGTTGTGCACCTGGCTTGTGATCCTCCTCCATATAGATTTTTTGCATACTTAATTCCGGAATAATCCCATGGATATCCGCCATATGCCACCCAATAGCTCTATTCCTTCACTTCAAGATTCTCAATGCCGCATCAACCTCTGTTTCAGACAATTCTGTAGAAAGTATTACCGGTAAGGTTTCATTGTTACCCAAATACGCATACCTTAGGTGAGCAGTCAAAGTTTTGAACTCCAATTTAGGTGCTTCTTCAATTGAGGGTTTGGGCGGAGGCCCCAATTCACGATCCAATGATTCTACCCTACCTCTGTGTGTTCCCAATACTTCTAAATTAAGACAAGCCGCTATATCTTGAGCTTAAGTATCTCCATCTATGTCATGTCCCACTAAAACTCTTTCCAAGGGATACTCAGAAGCAATGCAATGTGACTCTACTGCTAGATCTACAACAGTAATGGCGTACAACTCTTCATAGACGGAAGGCAATTTCAATGCACGATAGACGTCAAACATTTCATCCTTATCATGTGCCCTCATAGTCAAATGCCCAGTTGCTACATCAATCAATGCTCACCCCGTGGCCAAGAAAGGACCCCCCAAAATAAATGGAACTTCCAGATCAGGCTCAAAGTTTAAGACCACAAAGTCCACCAGAAATATCCACGATCCCACTTGCACCAACATATCTTCTACTACTCCTTCTGGCCTCGCAATGGATCTATATGCAAGTTGGAGAATGACAGTGGTTGGTTTGGACTCCCCAACCCACGTTTCTTGTATAAGGATGCCGACATTAATGCTCGCACCCAAATCACATAGACCTCAGGCATGGACACTTTGTCCAATTGTAATTTGCACAGTGAGGCTACCCAAATCCTTCAACTTCTTGGGTTGTCTATTATGAATTCGAGAACTGCACTCCTCAGTAAGTGCTACCGTTTCATACTCGATGAGCCTTCTCTTGTTTTCCACTATATCCTTCACATACTTGGCATACTTAGAAATTACATGCAAAATATCAACCAAAGGCAGGTTAATGTGAACCTGTTTAAGGAGAGAGAGAAACTTACCAAAAACATTCATCTTCAGTATGCTTTCTGAATTTTTTTGAAAAGGAGGAGGTGGTTTCATTTGAGGAACACTCTTCTCAACATTGGAGTTCTTTACCACCTCTTCTTGTTTCTTTTCTCTACTCACTACCTCAGTATATCTCTTCTTTGGAGCTAGTTCCTCTAGTTATAGCCCACTTCTGGTACTCACAACATTCAATTGCTTAGTGTTGGGCTCAGTGTCACCAGGCAAACCTCCTTGAAGACGCAAGTTGAGCGAATTAGCTAATTGCACAACTTATTTTTCCAAACCCATTTGGGACATTTGGATGTTCATCATGTTCTCATCGTGCTTATCTATCCTTGCATTCATCTTTGCATTCTCAGCACTATTCTTACTGATTTTTTCCATTATCTTTTGGAATAACTCTTCATTAGGCATCCCCCCCTTTCTGTGAATTTGGATTTCTGCCTTTGCTAGTAGTTTGATATTGCTGCCCCATTCCCTGTGCTCGATATTTGTTAAAGCCTTGCGCTTGTTTTTGGCTTTGATTTCCACCCCATGAGAAGTTAGGATGGTTTCTCCAACTGGAGTTAGAATTATTTCCAAAACTTTGTAGACCTCCACCTCTTTGCGCATTGCCCACATAGTTCACGAAATCTGGATTTGCTTCACAAAATTCAGTTTCATGTGCTCCACTACCACAGACTCTGCACCAAACTGTTGATTGTTCTATAGCATTCACCGGTGCTTGATTTAGTGCAATTTTTTTTTAACTGCATGGTTATGTTATGGTTCATTGATCTAATTTTGCATTTATCGCTGTAGCTTGATCCACATATAGAATTCCTGCCGCCCTTTTTATCGTGATCCTTGGTACTTCCCCATCCCAAATAGGGTTTCCTTATGAGAGTCTATCTAGGAGGTCACATAGCTCCTCATGGGTCTTTGCTAAAGCTTGTCCACCTGCTGCACTATTAAGAAGTACTCGTGCATTATAATCAAGACCTTCAAAGAAAGTGTGAGCAAGTACCTCATTAGCATGGTAGTGATGTGGACAAGTATTCAACAGTTGCTTGAATCGAGCCCATGTTTGGTACATATCTTCCCCATGTTTATGCTTAAAGCTCAATATATCACTCCTCAACCTTGAAGTTTTTCCTATTGGAAAGAATCGACTCAAGAACTTCTTCGCTAAATAATCCCATGTAGTGATGGAATTTAGTGGCTCTATATCCAACCACTGTCTGGATGCTCCCAACAATGAGTGTGGAAAGAGAGTCAACCTCACATAATCCGGTGAAACCCCATTTGGGATGTATGTATCGCTTATCTCCAGAAAAACCCTTATATGAACTTGGGGATCCTCGTGAGGGAGACCGGTGAATTGCCCCATCGCGTGGATGAGTTGCACCATATTCTGTTTCAGCTCATATCTGCCACCCGTCGGTGGTTTCCGTATACTCTACGCCACATTGGCTGTGAGTGGGACTGCCACATCACGGACTGGTCTTGCCGGTATAATTGGAAGTACCTCTTGTCCTTTGTTGTTCATGTTTCCTACGTGGTCACCCTCAATATTTTCTGAGAGACCCAGTGCCAATTCTTGATAACGTCCTTGATTCGCCAGCTTTCTTCGTAATCGAAGAGCTCTTTCAGGTTCATCGTCTGGGTCAACAAGATCTCTTTTTTGAACCCGACTTAAGAACCAAGTTCCTGCAATACATAAGAGCTAAGATCAAGTTATTAACAATTGAACAATCTATTTGTATACTTAAGAAAATCAAATATAAATCAATTTCTAAGTCCCTGGCAGCGGCGCAAAAAACTTATTGATCCCAATTGCACACGCAAGTGTACGCGGTCGCGCAAGTAATATAGTTTCTTAAGAAACGAGTTATCATTTACAAGGGAGTTATGATCACTTTATTTTCACTAACTTAATTCGATAATTCGACAAAAGTAACTTTTAAAAGAGTTTGAATGCTGTTTATTACCATTAAGACTCATGCAATAAATAAAGTAACTAATGTGAACGACTTCAAATTGATGTTTTAAGCAAGTAAGAGACAATTCCAGGGCTGCAACATGCGTTGGATTTCATGTATCGTATCTCAGGCAATGAACTAATTTAGGTTATCAAGTTATTGATTTACAGGGTTGATAATATGATCATGGTCTCACGACCTCTAATCGCCTACTCTAATTAGTTAGCTAACTACATCGTTGAGGGGGGATAGGCAGTCCTAATTGAACAACATTTATATTTTATCTTGTTTTATAACCAAGCTAGGTGTTCATCTGGGCGTCACTCCTAAACACAAATCAACACAACTTAATGGAAGATCAAGCTTTCTTTATTCTTTGGTCTATCTACCTTAGCCTCTCCCGATTTTAACAGTAGACAAGAGATTTATCTCTATGATGGCCAATCAATAAATACTAAAATAAGAACATAGAATTAACTTAAAAGAAATAACCATGAATTATTTCAAAACTATTAATACTTCAACAATCGTCCGTAGCTACAGCCCCAGAAGAACGGCGTTTAGCCACTCATAACATTTAAAAACCATAAAATAGTATTATTCATGCAGTTTCCAAAATAAAGAAGAGTAACAGAATCAAAACCTATTACAAAAATCTAATCCTTGCTCTTGCACACAAAAAAGTAGTCGAACCCCCAAGAAATAACCCTAAGGTCCTATTTATAGGGTTTATGAAAAGTATTTCCAAATTTACCCCAAGAAGGAATCCTAATTAAAACCAATTTTCGCCAAAACGTCTGCCAGAGCTTGGGGTGGCACGGAAAACATGCGCCTGGTAGGCTGGGGCACCGCGCTGCCAGTGCACAAAAAAGAGGTGTCTTTACGTATTGGCATGGCGCGTCGTACCCTTGTTGCACAAATGAGGCTGGGCCACCGTGACAGCTTCTGTTCTTGGTGTCACTTGTAGTCCTCAATTCCTTTTCTCTCATGATTCAATCACTTCTCTTAGGAACCCTACAAAATAGCTAATCATGTATATTAGTATCCAATCATCGCAATCCTAAGTCAAAACATGTTAGTTAGATTAGTGAATGTCCTTAAACTGATGTTAAAAATGGGTAATTTATAATAATTGGGCATATAAATATGCCTAAGATCAAGGTATCTTCATACCTGCCTCTTCTGGGTTGTTTTTCTGAATGTTTTGATTTCTGATGGCTTGTTATGCTTATAATGTGTGATTGTGGCTTTGTGTCTTTTGATGTGAATGTTGGTGGGTTTTTGATCGGATTGGTTTTTAATGTGAATGTTGGTTGGTTTTTGATCAAATTTTGAAATTGCACTTCTTGATGTTTGTGAATGTGGTTGTTCTCTTGCATATTTGAGTATTTGTTGTGATCAATACCGATGACTTGAATAGTACTCTTGATTAAATAATATGTGTGTGCAATTCCAAAGAGGTTGTCACGCCCCGAGCTACCCTCAGGACGCGGACATGGGACCTAGGATCACGAGTGACCCCAAGCTAACCCTGCTGGCATAACATAAGCATACTATGATAACTAAAATAAGATAATTCTGTGCGGAATCTTAAACATGAAATGATGGGGAATACCCATAAACTATCTGAATATAGAAAATCTGAGAGTTTAACAGCATCTGAAAAGTCAAACTCAAATGCTAAAGCTGAATCTAACTATGTCTGAAATAATCCTCTAACTGACTAGAAGTGCTAGGACATGCGCCAGCTAAATCTAGCAAAACTAAAACTAAAGAATAAAATCGAAAGGAAACATGTCTGTCGTCCTCGGAGAATGAGGACTCACCATTGATACTGCTGAGCTGAAGATCGGGAATCGATCTATGCGTGATCTGGAAGCTGAGAACCTGGACGTACATCACGAGTAGATGTAGTGCAGAGTATGCGTCAGTACTTGAAAGGTACTAAGCATGCAGGATAGAGTAAAGCTGAATAATGACATAACTGAACAAAGCATATAACTGAGCAATGATATGATATAACCATGGTACTATACTGAGAATACTAAACATGAACTAACTGAATGCAATGACCAAGTTCATAACATGTTGAGAGTGAAATCTGACTGTAACTGATAACATGGTCAATGCAATAGAATTTGACTGTGAGGGAGCTACTAATAAGTGACATAAAACCACATGAACTAAATGTGGAGTCCGATGTTACGCCCCATCGAGAGGACCCAATATACCCTGCCGGAGGTATAGAGGCATGACTGGCGTGATCACTAAAATGATGCCCACATAGGGGACTTACATCCTACGAGGCACGTAGTTATGGGAATATTCAGGTACGCAGAACCGTAGTCCAACTCGGTACTAAGTCTACTCCTATCTGATTATGTAAATAACACATTATGACTGAATTCCTGTAATACTAGATAACTCAAAATACTGACATGCAAAATCTGAGAATGCAACATTAATGTACTAATAATGAAACATTCGTAACTGGGCATGTATATCTGAATATAACTGACCTAGCATGTGTAATTCATGAACTAAATGAATCTACACAACTAGGGTTCTGAATTTCATGCAAGAACTGAAGCAACAACATAATAATCTGATTTGAATCATTCTAGCATCTAAAACCCAACAATTTCTAACATTCAAGAAACCCTAGGTCTAGATAATATTAAGGGAATCAAGATTCTGACTGAATTCTAGGGACCTAATGGGTGAAAGGAACCTACTAGTGAAATCACACATACATGGTGACAAATTCGATGGAGAAATCTTTCGATTTTAGGGTTGGAACTGATGGAAACTCACTGCGTTCTTGGACTAGGGCTTGGCTGACTCTTTCTCCTTCCGTGTTCTATGTTTTTGGTAAATGATTGATTAGGATAAGTTCTAATTTAGTTTCTAGGCTGAAACTGATCAAAACTACGTAGTTTAGAGGTTAAACGACGTAGTTTAGGGGTCCAACGCATAAGGAAAAGGCCAAAAGACCCCTGACTTTACTACTGTCGGGACCAACCGACGGACCAGACTGACGGACCGTGGCTGGACTGGTGGTCCATGCTTGTCGTTCGTCGAATGGCATTTGGGGCTCGGACCTGAAGGCCACGATCCACGGACCTGGATCACAGCCCGTGGTCTGACCTACGGTCCGTAGGTCCTGGCCGTGGGTCATGCCTTAGCTGAATTTTCTGGAGTTCTGGGACTAGAAATCTGGGGTCCGACCTACGATCCTAGGCCACGAACGGTGGTTTGGCTTACGGTCCGTAGGTCCTGGCGTGGGTCTACCATTAGTCAAAATTCCTGGACTTTCTAGGAAGGAGCTGCAGGTGGCCATCCACAGAGCCCACCTACGGTCCGTGGGTCACTCTATGGTCCGTTGGTGGCACCTGCAACTTCTGGATTTCTGGTAGTTCTAGCATACGGGGTATTACATTATCTCCCCATTGGGAACATTCATCCTCAAATGAAGACTAAACTAGCTGAAGATGGAGGGAAAGAGCTGCAAACCCCACCACTAAGTACTGAAAACTGATTTTTGAATGAATTAAGTTCCAAGAACATGCAAATACGATGAAAATGCAAGTACAAATTGAAGGAACATGATACTAAGACTGAATCTGCGCATAAATGATTGAAAAACTGGAGAGGAACTATTACCTCAAGTTGGAATGGAATCAGAAGGAAAGAGGTGAGGATACTTGGCCTTCATGGCTGCTTCTACTTCCCAAGTAGCTCCCTTTACGGACTGACTCCTCCACAAAACCTTAACTGAAGCGACTTCTTAGTTTCTCAACCTTCTTACCTGACGATCAAGAATCTCAACTGGCACATCCTCATAAGTGAGACTATCTTTCACAGCGACACTCTCTAAAGGTACTGTGGATGCTGGATCACCCACACACTTCTTCAACAACGAAACGTGAAAGACCGGATGCACTGCTGCTAGTTCTGCTGGCAACTCTAACTCGTAAGCCACTTTACCAACCCTTTTCAAGATCTTGTAAAGGCCTACATATCTGGGACTGAGCTTTACTTTCTTGCCAAATCTCATCACCCTCTTTTATCGGTGACACTTTCAGGAAAACCCAATCATCAACTTGGAACTCTAAGTCCCTTCTCCTTACATCTACATAGGACTTCTGGAGACTTTGGGCTGTCTTAAGCCTATCTCTAATGAGTTGCACTTTCTCCATAGCATCATGAACTGAATCTTGCCCTATCAAGGCTGCTTCACCTACTTCAAACCAACCAACTGGAGATCTACATCTATGCCCATACAATGCCTCATAAGGGGCCATCTGAATGCTGGAATGATAATTATTACTGTAGGAGAACTCTATAAGAGGAAGGTGATCATCCTAACTACCCTTAAAGTCGATCACACAAGCTCTCAATATGTCCTCTAAGGTCTGAATGGTACGTTTTTCCTGACCATCCGTATGTGGATGAAACGCTGTGCTAAGATTAACCTGAGTACCAAGACCTTTCTGAAATGACTTCCCAAAATGAGAGGTAAACTGAGGACCTCTATCTGAGATGATAGACAAAGGAACCCTATGCAACCTGACTATCTCATTAATTTAAAGCTTGGCGTAGTCCTCCGTCGAGTCTGTAGTCTTAACAACTAAAAAGCATTCAGACTTAGTAACTCTGTCTACTATCACCCAAATGGAGTCATGCTATCTGCGAGTACGAGGTAAGCCTGTAATAAAGTCCATGTTGATCACTTCCCACTTCCAAGTAGGAATGTTGATCTCTTGAGTCATACCCCCTAGTTTCTGATGTTCTACCTTCACTTGCTGACAATTGGGGCACTTAGCCATAAAATCTGCTATAACTCTCTTCATGCCATTCCACCAAAAGACATCCCGCAGATCACGGTATATCTTAGTGGCACATGGATGAATAGAATACCTGGAATTATGGGCTTCTACAAGAATCTACTGTCTCAACTCACCCACCTTAGGAACACATAATCGACCCTGATAGCAAAGCACACCATCTCCCCCTTGGAAGAATACTTAAACTCTCTGCTGATGAACTTCACCCTTTAGTTGAAGCAATATCAGATCAATGTATTACTTTTCCTTAACCTCCACTACACATGAAGGCTCTGCCCCATTCTGAACTTTTACACCATCATTTGATATGGTCATAAGGCGAACTCCCAAGCGAGCAAGCCTGTGAACATCCTTTGCTAATTCTTTTCTTTTTTCCTCAACATGTGCTACACTACCCATAGATAGTCTGCTAAGGGAATCTGCTACTACATTGGCCTTACCAAGATGGTAAAGCACATTCATGTCATAGTCTTTAAGGAATTCAAGCCATCTCCTCTAGCGAAGATTCAACTCTTTCTGGGTTAACACATATTGAAGGCTTTTATGGTCTGTGAACACATCTACATGAACATCATATAAGTAGTGTCCCCAAATCTTAAGTGGAAACACCACTGCTGCAAGATCGAGTTCATGAGTCGGATAATTATTCTCATGCACCTTAGGCTGCCTAGAAGCATAAGCTATAACCTTACCTCGCTATATCAAAACACAACCTTGGCCGACTCTGGACGCATAACAATAGATAACATAACCGTCTGAACCCTCTGGTAGAGACAAAATCAGAGCTATAGTCAACCTAGTTTTCAGTTCTGCGAAGCTATTCTCACAATCATTGACTATTGAAACTTAACCTTCTTCTGAGTCAACTTAGTCAATGGAGAAGCTATGGATGAAAATCCTTCCACGAACCTTCTGTAATAACCTGCTAGACCCAAGAAACTTCTGATATATGTAGGAGAGGTAGGTCTGGGCCATATCGAGTTTTGAAGGCTGTTTTCAGGATGTCACTATCTCTGACTCTAAGCTGATGATAACCGGATCTAAGGTCTATTTTTGAAAAATGACTAGCACCCTGAAGTTGGTCAAAAAAGTCATCAATACTGGAGATAGGGTACTTATTCTTGATTGTGACTTTGTTCAACTGTCGATAGTCAATGCACATTCTGAGAGAACCATCTTTCTTTTTCACGAATAACACTGGCGCACCCCATGGAGAAATACTAGTTCTGATGATGCCCTTATCTAGAAGGTCTTTCAACTTCTCTTTCAATTCCTTAAGCTCAGCTGGAGCCATTCTGTAAGGAGGAATAGAAATAGGCTGGGTATCTGGAAAGAGATCAATTCCAAAGTCAATTTCCCTTTCGGGAGGAACTCCGAGAAGATCTTCTGGAAACAGTTCTGGGAACTCATTAACTACTGGAACTGACTCAACAGTTGGGATTTCGGAGCTTGAATCTTTAACTCAAACTAGATGATAGATATACCCCTTGTAAATCATCTTTCTGGCCTTAAGGTAAGAAATGAATTGACCCATAGGCGCTAAGCTACTACCCTTCCATTATTAGATTGGTTCGTCTGGAAACTGGAAATGAACAATCCTAGTTCTACAATCGACTAAGGCATAACAAAAATGTAACCAATCCATGCCTAGAATGATATCAAAGTCTACCATTTCTAATACTACAAGATCTGCTGAGGTGAATTTTTGAGAGACTGTGACAGGGCAATTTCTGTATACCCGTCTAGCTATAACTGGGTCACCAACTGGAGTAGAGACTGAGAAGGGTTCTGAGAGAATTTCTGGATTTACATTGAAGGTCACATCTATATAAGGAGTTACAAAAGACAAAGTAGCCCCTGTTGTCTTTCCATTGAGTGAACCATATGTGAGCCACATCCTTAAGCTGGTAGGATGCCAATTCCACCCTATCACTACCAGTCACTTACATCACTCCAAAGATTTTCTTAACCTCATCAATGAAATTATGTGGGACCTCACCAACTTGCGACCCTAAAAACTAAGGCAGATTCATCCTAACAAAATCTCGAACTCTAGCTGCCACTGATCCACCATTTCTATTAGTAGGAACTGAAATCTGCTGATTATTCTAGTTGGTCATACTCTGAGCCAAAAGCTGAATCGCATTCTGAAACTCTTCGTTCGAAACCTCATGGTCTAGGAGTAGAGGAATTGTGTTAGCATTGCGTGCATTAGCATTCTTGGGGTAAGCTCGATGAGGGGACATGATCTTAAGCGTATAACGATGAGTTAGAAGGTAGATCATACCAACACACGATAAGAATATCAAGAAAGTGAGGCTTTCCTAAAACACTTCATAGCTTCCCCCTCATTAGATGTGGTGCACTTCAACCCCATGAAAAAGACTCTACTTAGTGTGGCTTTTCAGACATCCTAGGACACTTAAACCTAATGCTCTGATACCAAGTTTTTCACGCCCCGAGCTACCCCCAGGATGCGGACACGGGACCTAAGATCATGAGTGACCCCAAGCTAACCCTGCTGGCATAACATAAGCATACTATTATAACTGAAATAAGATAATTATGTGCAGAAGCTTAAACATGAAATGATGGGGAGTAACCATAAACTATCTGAATATAGAAAATCTGAGAGCTTAACAATATCTGAAAAGTCAAACTCAAATGCTAAAGTTGAATCTAACTATGTATGAAATAAGCCTCTTACTAACTAGAAGTGCTGGGACATGCCCTAGCTAAATCTAGCAAAACTGAAACTAAAGACTAAAATCAAAAGGAAACATGTCTGTCATCCTCGGAGAATGAGTACTCACCAGTGATACTGCTGAGTTGAAGATCAGGAACTGATCTATGCGTGATCTAGAAGCTGAGAACCTAGACCTACATCACGAGAAAATGTAGAGCAGAGTATACGTCAGTATTCGAAAGGTACTAAGCATGAAGGATAGAGTAAAGTTGAATAATAACATAACTGAACAAAGCATATAACTAAACAATCATACGATATAAGCATGTTACTATACTGAGAATACTGAACATTAACTAACTAAATGCAATGACCAAGTACATGACATGCTGAGACTGAAATCTGATAACATGGTCAATGCAATAGAATCTGACTGTGAGGGAGGTACTAATAACCGACATAAAACCACATGAGCTAAATGTGGAGTTCGATGTATACTCCCCATCGAGAGGACCCAATATACCCTGCCAGAGGTATAGAGGCATGACTGGCGTGATCACTAAAATGATGCCCACAGAGAGGACTTACATGCTACAGGGCACGTAGTTCTGGGACTATTCGGGTACGCTGAACCCTAGTCCAACTCGGTATTCAGTCTACTCCTAACTGATTATGTAAAGGACACATTATGACTGAATTCCTGTAATACTGGATAGCTCAAAATATTATCATGCAAACTCTGAGAATGCAACATTAATGCTTTGATAATGAAACATTCATAACTGGGGCATGTATATCTGAATATAACTGACCTAGCATGTGTGATTCATGAATTAAACGAATCTACACAACTAGGGTTCTGAATTTCATGAAAGAACTAAAGCAACAACATAATAATCTGATTTTGATCATTCTAGCAGCTAAAACCCAACAATTTCTAACATTCAAGAAACCCTAGGTCTAGATAATATTAAGGGATTCAAGATTCTGACTGAATTCTAGGGACCTAATGGGCGAAAGGAACCCACTGGTGCAATTCCACATACCTGGTGACGAATTCCACAGAGAAATCTTTTGATTTCAGGGTTTGAACTGATGGAAAGTCACTGCATTTTTGGACTAGGGCTCGGTTGACTCTTTCTCCTTCTGCGTTCTAAGTATTCTAAGTTTTTGGTGAATGATTGTTTAGGGTAAGTTCTAATTTAGTTTCTAGGCTGAAACTAACAAAAACTATGTAGTTTTGGGGTTAAACGACGTAGTTTTGGGGTCCAACGCATAAGGAAAGACAAAAAGACCCCTGACTTACCTGCTGTCATGACCAACCGACGGACCAGACCTACGGACCGTGGCTGGACCGACGGTCCATGCTGGTCGTCCGTCGAATGGCGTCTGGGGCTCGGACCTGAAGGCCACGATCCACGGACCTGGACCACGGCCCGTGGTCTGACCTACGGTCCGTAGGTCCTGGCCGTGGGTCATGCATTAGCTGAATTTTCTGGAGTTATGGGACTAGAAATCTAGGGTCCGACCTACGGCCCTGGGCCACGGACAGTGGTCTGGCCTATGGTCCGTAGGTCTTGGCATGGGTCTACCCTTAGCTAAATTTCCTGGACTTTCTGGGGAGGAGCTGCAGGTGGCCATCCACGGACCCCACCTACGGTCCGTGGGTCACTCTACGGTCCGTAGGTGGCACCTGGTACTTCTGGAATTCTGCAGTTCTTGTAGTTCTAGCGTACGGGGTGTTATAGAGGAAAATTTAAGTTGCATAAGTCATGTGTGAACTCTTAGCATGTCATTGTGACTGGTCGGTTGTTGAAATGAATCATGTGATGATCATTGAACGAGAGCTAAAAAATGTAGAATCTTGATTGATGATTGTGTTGAATGCCATGTGTGGTGAGATTGTCTTGAAATATGTTCTTGGCAATACCTACAACTTGCCTCGTTAGTCTAATTAACTAATGTATGCAAATGATAGAGATGATCATAGGAATTTTTTTTGGAGAATGAACCAAATTTCTATTATACCTCTTTGTTACTACCTTGTGAGAGTGTGAACCTAACTTGACACCGTTTGAGCCTAACCTTTTCTTTGGATGAAAGATGAGCACATTTGACCTTCTTTTCCCATCACCTAAAACTTTCATGAAGCATTGTTTCGTTTGAATAGCCAACTTAGGCCAAAAGCCTAAGTTGGGGGTGTGGTGAAAAACTAGAAAAGTCAAGAAGTTTGTGAAAAGTTGCCCTTGATGGATTGTGTTGAAAAAGATGGAACCCCTCCATATTAAAAAAGAGAAAGAATAAAAGAGAGAAAAACAAAAGAAGAAAAAGATGGAAAAAAAATGTGGCAATAAAGTTTGTGCAATGGACAATAGAAATGGGGTATCCAATGAATCATGCTTAAAAGAACATATGGTGGATTGTGAAAATCAAAAAGAGTGAGAGAGAAGAAAAAAAAGTGAAATTCAGGCCATGCTTCATGAAGGTAGAAGTCACTAAGCCAAAATAATCATACCTTTACCCTCAACCCCGTTACAAGCCTTGGAAGACCTTTGTGATCTTGATTGAGCTTAATGTAATGTTAATTGGAAAATATGGGCAAGCCTATAGGTAGAATCATGCATGTGTTTATCTTTGAGAGTGTGAGAGTTTCCTTTGATTCCTTAATTCTGAAATTTTGATGATCTTTGTGTGAGCATGGAATCATTCTTGATGTGAGGGCATTCAAATACTTTTGTTGAGCTTGAATTTGCATTTGAAGCAAGCATTGTGACCTTGAGTTCTATTTGATGATGGCTAGTCACAGTTTGAAACTTGTAGTGCACAATTGAACATTGGATAAGTAGATTGAACCTCTTGTGCATTCATGTTGAGTCTTGAGAAGCACTATTTGTAGACATCTCTGTTGAACTGATTGATCTTGTGTTTTACTTGAGGACAAGCAAAAGTTTAAGTTGGGGGTGTTGATGCTTCGGGGATTTCGACTCATTTAGGGCTTAATATTTAGAGTTTTAGTGTCCTCAATGCCTATTTTATGCTCTAAACTGATGTTTAAATGCTAATTTACAGCAATGAAGTCATAAGAGAAAGGCAAGGACATTACCGGGCAAAAAGGAGTGAAAAAGCTGAAGAAAAGAAAGACTGATGATCGCCAAAGCCACTCGGTGACTCGCCGAGTGGCTCTTCAGCTCGCTAAAAGTTCAAGCAACCCAGCCCTTGGATAAAGACAAATCGGCCATTGGAAGGGTGAATCGACGAAGGAGGTTCTGATTGCCTAAAGTCTCAGAATGAATGTGTGAAAAATCCAAGACAAGAAGGCGATGGGAGGAGCACTCGGCGAGTAGCCTAATTGGTAAGCGAAGCTCGACTTACATTGCCGATTGGTCCTGAGACTGAAAATCTGGAAGAGTACAAATGCGATTTTAAAAAGATAGTTCTGAAGTTTTGGGTGATAGTTCTAAAATTTTTGGGCGATAGTTTTGAGTTTTTGAGAGTTGCTACATTGAGTTTTTGATTCCTAACATTGTTCTTAAGGTTTTGAGTATATTTTTTGGGTTTATTGTTTTGGAAGATAATTCAAGCACTTGGAAGACTTGTAGATTGTTACCCATGCTAATGGAAAACTTAGTTGGTAACTATTTCTTGCTCTTTACTATGTGTAGCTAAAACCCCCATTCTTGGGGTTGTGATTATGTGATTGAATGCTTAAATTAGCTTATGGGTGTTAGTATTTACTGATTTAATTATTGATTTGAAGTGGGTTCAATTAGTAGTTGAGTTTTAATTAATGAATTGGAGTTGCAAATGCAATTCTAGCATAGTATTCTAAGCTTTCTTGAGAAAGAGGTTTTAGAGTTAAAACTATTGATTGATGATTGTCGTGATTGGGTTATTGTGGACTTAGCTTGAGAAAGTGGGTCTAAGCTCAATTCTACCAATTAATTGAGGTATTGGGTTGTTTATCTTGGTTATGCTTGTCGAAGTTCGAGAGAACTCGCTTGATTCGTGATAGTTTATTGAGAAATGGCTATTACACCTAAAGCCTAGCCTACCACTAAGATTCAACGACTTTTAGTAAATATTAATCACCCATATAGCGAAATTGGTGTTCAATCTGTCACATCCCCAAGGATTCCTCTCTACTTGATTACCCCATGTGTTCGTAGTTATTAATTGATCACTCTAATCCCCCAATTGACATGAATTGTTAAACCCCTGCCATTTACTTTAATTGCTTCGAAAATGTCTACTCCTACAATCGATTAGAAAAATCCTTTCACTTCATAATTGAATTCTTTACCGTATCACTCCCTGTGGGATCGACCTCAACTCTTCGTTGGGTTTATACTTGATTTCGATCGCCTTCACTTAGAATCGGATAAAGTGTAGTTGAGCGTTATTAGCGATCTCGATGAATAGGAAGCTGGGCACCAGAAAATCCAAAAAACCAGGCTCCGATTTTCGTTTAGGTGCTCTGGATTCGTTCAAAGTCCAAACAAAGAAAACCAAAAGTGTAAACCACTTGGAAATGACATTCCAGACTTAATGGAATCCATAAAACAGCTATCCGAGGTAGTTTTGATTAAAATTTGGTCCCACACCCAAGTTCCCTTTTAAGCTAAAATCTACAAGAAGACTCAAAATGAGACCGGAAGCCTAGGAATTAAACGAAAGGTCATTCTAAACCAAACTCGAGATTCCAGAGCTAACCGCATTGACGATATTAGATTGTTAGTGCGTTTACCTAGAAAGTTGACTAAAGTCAAATTTAGTCCATAACTTGAAAGTGAAAACGCCTAATCGTACAGACGCACACTGAAAGCCTCATGAGTCGTGTCGTCTCTGCTACTAGCTTAAAATGACCCTTCTGGAGCTGTTGTGTTGTGACCCAAGGTACCCCCTAGGCGTAACATGGCGTATAGGACCCCGAGAGGCCCCTTACAAGCCACCTAGAATTCATAACATAAGAAATAGAACAAAAGAGTTAAAGAGGAATATTTCGAGTCCAAATAATTTTATAAAAGTAAAGTGGAAGTCCAAAACATTTGTTTCAAAGCCATCTAGTACATAAGAATGAATTTGGGCGAAGCCCGTACATCATGTTAAAAAACTGAAAATAAGGAAAAGATGGAAAACAATAATGTCCATCCTGGAAGCATGCAGACTCACCCAAAGCTCTGAATCTCCTCAACAAACTCTAGCCACGAAACTGGGAACCTGATTGTCGAACCCTACATTTAGGGAAATGTAGGCAAGAGTATGCGTTAGTACAAATAATGTACCAAGTATAATAGCCATGAATAAAAATAATAAAACATGCTTAAAGAGAGATACCTTCATAAGATACAATGACCAAGCTAAAACATGAGATAAGGGTTACAAATTATGAGTCATAAAACATGGTCAATGCACATAATCATCATTTTAACATATATGAAATACTTCCTTGAAATAACCTTGGTTCATCATAACTTGCTTGTGGGAAGTATCCTCAATCGACATATAAGACTATGAGAGCTATCATCATGGAATCCGGTGTCTCCCACACCAAAAAGAGTTTTTCTATTTGCCACGGTAAGGACCATGAACTTTTAGCTTATGTGGATCCACTAGCTACTGTCTATCTAGACAATCTTATGTTGGCGCATAATTTATGGGACATGGGTAATTTGAACTTGTCCACTCGGTACTAAGCTTAACTTCCACGGAATAGTTCTTATCCATATTCATCTTAGCTCTTAAAAGAACATGGGTAATCGCCTCTTGTCCTTACATCATGTGACATGAGTAATCGCCTCTTGCCTCATCATTAGAATAGCTTCTTAGCGTTGGTTCATTTTAGGTGAGAAAGCCTTTCAACCCTAAGAACATGTATTATGTGAGAAAACCTTTCATAATTCATGCTTACATGTGTATTTCAAAAATTCTTTAAACAACACAACAATAGCAACATCATTGATACTTCAATCTCAAAGTATCCTTAAAACATTTACATACATTTCATGAGAACATGCTTGATTTCATAACTTCTCTTTCAGAAACTGTAACACCCCGAATTTGAAATGGGGTAAAATAGTAATTTTTGGAAAGTTGCAGGCACCAACCAACAGTGGCCAACCACAGACCGTGTTTGGGACCACAGATCGTAGGTGGGTCCGTGGTTGGGCACCTCAGGAAAACCAGTCAGACCTTAGGACCACGGCCTGACCAATGATCCGTCAGTCAGACTACGGACCATGGTCCAGGGTCCGTAGGTCCAAAGGCCTAAATTGAGTTGCTGACCACGAACCACGATTGACCAGGATGGACCATAGGTCCGTTAACGGTCCGTCGATCGGGGATCCGTGGTTCACGGCTGTCAGTTGATTTTAGGGACTTATGGGTCTTTTCTAGTTTTTATTAAATCAAAGTGGTGTCGTTTTGCTTAAGTCAAGAACACCTATATAAGTATTTTTAACCCGCAAAATCTCCCATTCAAGTCATTCTCTCAAATCCCAAAAGAAAACCCAAACTCTCTTTAAAAAAATTTCTCTAGAAGGTAAAAGAAGAAGGAAAATATTGAATCTAGGTCAAGATCAATTCTCCCAATCTTCAAGATATTCTGGGCTTTGTGACTAAGGTATGATGGCTTTTCATCCATGGGATCCTTCCTCCCATGGAGTCCCCTTGAATTCCCCCAATTTGAAGAAGAATTCCCCAAGTCTAGTTAGGGTTTCTTCCAATGTTGTGGGTTATGATGAATGTTGATCCAATTCAATGGATTGTGATTGTTTATGATTGAATTGATACAATTGCATGTATTTAGGATGAAATTACATGTACCCATGCCTATTCTATGATTCTAACCTAGAATTGATAAATTGGGTTGATGCCTTGAGGGAAACTTTATGGGTTTCGATATCTCCTTATAGGATTGATGAATCATGATTAGAATTACTTGAGAATAAAGCATAGATAATGATCATCAGAGGTAGTGCTTTGAGAGTAAAGCTTATGATATGAATTGTTGGTAATTGATGCTAGTGTTGTGGAAGGGATACTTCCCACATGAATTGATTAATTATGAATGTATGAATGTGAAAGATTTACTCACATGAATGATTCTAGGTTGAAAGGATTTCCCACCTAAAATGAATTTAGACTAAAAGACTATGTAATTGATGAGGCTAGAGGCGACTACCCTTGACCTCCATATAAGAAGGATATGAGGTGATTTCCCATATTACTTAGAATTGAACAAGAGGTGATTCCCCACGTTTCTATTATGATGAATGGACATGGAGGCGAGTACCCATGATCCTTATGAAATGCTGTGGAGATGAGTGCCCATGTCATATGATGTTATTTTGGAGGCGAGTACCCATGATCTTAAGGTAAGTAAGGCAAGAGGCAAATACCCTCTAGCCTTTGTAGGCTAGGCAAAGAGGCGAATCCCCATGTCTTTAAAAGTAAGCATGAATAATGTGAATTATGTTATGAAGAATGAATAGCTTGGATTGTTGCTTGAGATGTCTTCCATGAGGTAAGCTTGACTAGAGGCGGATGACCCAAGTCTTGACTAAGTATAAGTAAGGTTGCTTGAGAAGTGTTCCTTCCTTATTACGATGATTATTTTTGTGCATTGATTATGCTTATGGTTTATATTGACTCACCATTATGTTTATGTTGTTTATTCTAGCTATCATATTTAGTACATGTTTGTACTAACACATACTCTTGCCTACATTTCTTATCAAAATGTAGGGTCCGGCAATATTGAGTCTCACACTCGTGGCTAGGTTCATAGTTGATCAAGAAGTGAAGATTTGGTGAGTCCTCATTGTATTCGAGGATATGATCATCACTTTCTTTTATTTCTTGGACTATTATATCGGCTGTGACCCAGGACTTTATTCATGTTGGTTAGATGGTTTGAGACAATTGTATTAGACTTCCGGTCGTTTTATAAAGACTATGATTGTCTTGAAATGGTTTAAATTTATGCATCATTTCTATTACTTTATGTTATGATATGCTAAGTGGCTTGTGTGGGGCCTCTCGGGGTCTTGTACGCCTTGTTACATTTAGGGGGTACCCCTGGGTCGTGACAAACTTGGTAATCAGAGCATAATGTTTAGAATGGTTCTAGGATGTCTCAAACTACGTCAAGTAGAGTCTTATTCATAAGTGTGAAGTGCGCCACATTTATGAATGAGAGGCTACTAGAGGTTTAGGAAACTTCACTTCTTCATTTCTCTAAGTCATGCCATGGAGTTTAGCTCTATAGAGTCTTTCTCCTAATCCTTACCCAATGGTTTTCTGTAACACCTAGGAAAAATAGTAGGCTAAACTAGAGCTTAACGTCAAGGAAAAAGGTCAAGAATCAAGGAGGGAGGGCAAGGTCAAAAGGAGTGGGTTAAGGCACCCACCCTTGGTATAGGAACTGCCCCAACTACCACGGCCATCACCACGACTCGTGGTCAAGACCACGACTCGTGGGAGGGCTCGTGGCGGGCTAGGTAGTAGCCTTGCCAAATCTAGACCACGGCTCGTGGAGCCCCTCGTGAAGATGCCTTGGGCTTGTGAGCTAAGGGCACATGTTGCCCAAGCCACTGCCTCAAGTCCACGAGTGGGACCACAGCTCGTGGAGCCCCTCGTGGCACCTGGCAGCTCACTTAAAGTGAGGGGTGTTTTGGGTATTTCCTTTTTAAGTCCTATTAATGTGAAGTCGGGTCGCCTTAGTTTTATACACCTATATAAGTCTTTTTAAGTCAAAATACACCCATTCACCCCATTATTTCCCAAAACCCAAATCAAATCCCAAAAGAGTTCATCTTCTCCAAATATTCTCTCTCTAGAATTTCAAGGAAGAAGAAGAAGGAAGTGGAGCTAGGCGGTTCAAGAAGCTAGGGTTTCTACTCAAATTCCTTGAAATTAATCACTAAGGTATGGTAGATCTTCATCCATGGATATAATCCATCCATGGAGTCCCTCCAAACTCAATTTCAAAACTAGTGATTTCCCCAAAAGTTAGGGTTTGACTTCAATCTCATGGGTTTCTTTCAAAATCATTTTTAATGATTGATTTATGATGGATTATGATTGAATTGATAATTTATTGTTGATTTATGATGAAATCCCCCAAGAACCCATGAAACCCCCATATTCTTCAATTATGAACTTGTGATGCGGGTTTGTTGATTATAGAAGAATGTTATGAAATTGTGCAAGTAGTGATTGGGTTACTTGAAAGTATGATTATATCCATGTATAATGTAGTAATTCTATATGTGTTGATTGAATATGATCTATGGTCCTTGAAGGGGCAAAGTATGAGAATTATGCATGATTATGAGATTTATGAATATGTTTAAGGAACACTTTGAGAGTAAAGTGATTATGACTATGATTTAGTTGTTGTGTTGTTGGAATATTATCATCATGGAAAAACTTATGTATGATTATGATATGATGTGAAAGGTTTTCTCCCAATATGATGATTCTAAGGTTGAAAGGCTATTCTCACCTATTGAATCTATGAGCTCTAGTATGATTTATGTTGGATCGAGTGTCAAGGCATTCTTCCATGAGTATGAACTTAAGTCAAGACTTAATATGTAACCTATGGGAATTTATGTTTAGCACCGAGTGGATATTAATATGAGATGGAAGCTTTTACCTTAGTTGAGTCCGGCTTTCCAAATGGGTTCCTTCTACCTTAGTTGAGTCTGGGTTCCCAAAGTATGTATGTCATGAGATGAAAACCTTCTACCATAGTTGAGTCTGGGTTTCTAGAAGCAATCTCCTTATCCCATAACTATGTGCCCTCATAGGTCTTTAGCTAGTGGATCCACCTAAGCTAAGAGTATGGTTCTGCCTTAGGAAAGTAAGACAACCCCTTTTCAGTGTGGGATAGACACCGGATTCCATGATAAGCTCACATGGTCTATGTCGGTTAAGGCTTATTCCCTATTATGCTAGTATGAACAAGAAGATGAGTTATGAACTATAGTTACTCAAGAATCTTTACTTAGTATGAGTGGGATTATGGTATCTTATCCATGCATTGCACAAGTATGCTTTAAGGGTATTTATGATATGTTCCTCTTATGACATGATGATTTATGAATTGTTTATGCTTATGACTTATGCTTCTCCATTATCTTCCAAATGATGCTTTAACTTAAAAAATTGCATACATTCAACTAAATGTCCCTTTTTAGCATGTTTTCAAGATTTTTATGCATGAATATCATACTTAGTGCATTTTTGTACTAACCCATATTTTTCTACATTTTCCCAAAGTGTAGGGTCCGATGTTTGAGGTGTTCTTCATTGGTCAAAGCTTGGATCGACTATTCTCCTAGCTTCTGGTGAGTCCTCATAATTCAAGGATGGATGAGTCATTTGTAGTTTCTTTCTAACATTTCATTTTCGGACTATATTGTAAGGGTTGTGTCCCTATTTTGATTCAAGGATTGTAATAGATGGTTAATTGATACAAGTCTAGACTTCCACTTTCCTTTAGGAAATTTTTGGACTTAAATGTGTTTTCACTCTTTATTGTTCTATACTTATGTTATGATATGATAAGGGGCTTACATGGAGCCTTTAGGGTTTCTATGTGCCTTGTTACATCTAGGGGGTACCTCTGGGTCGTGACATTTTCAGGATATGACTACTAGAAGGGATAATGCTAGAAGGACTGAGGGAGACAATGTGGGCCAAGAAATTCCTCCCCAAGCTCCTCCTCAAGCTCCGATTGATCCTTTGGCTAAGAATGTAACAAATGCGGAGTTTAGGTTAGCTTTCCAAGTGTTGGCTCAAGCGGTGACGTCCCAAGCCAATAGAGAGGTGGTAGCCCCCGTGAACCCAAATGTGGGTACGATGGTGGAAAAAGTGAGGGACTTTACAAGGATGAACCCTCTGGAATTTTATGGCTCCAAAGTCGAGGAAGATACTCAAGAGTTTATCGATGAAGTCTATAAGATACTTTCTATTATGGGAGTGACTCCAGTAGAGAAGGAAAAATTTTCCGCTTACAAACTCATAGGGGTTGCTCAGATTTGGTTCAATAAATGGAAGAAGGCTAGGCCGGAAGAAACGGGTACCACAGAATGGGAAAGGTCCAAAATTGTTTTTGTTGATCGATTTTTCCCTCTTGAGATAAGAGAGGCAAAGGTTCTCGAGTTCATTAACCTTCGGCAAGGAAATATGAGAGTGAGGGAGTATGCATTGAGTTTCACTCAGTCGTCCAAATATGCTCCCTATATTGTAGCGGATTGTAGAACTACGATGACCAAGTTTGTGTCGGGAGTGTCTGATATGGTAGTCAAAGAATGCCACACCGCTATGCTTGTCCATGACATGGACATTTCTCATCTTATAGTGCATGCCTGATAAATTGAGGAGGAAAAGCTTAAGGAAAGATCTAGGGAGGCAAAGAGAGCAAGAATGGATGATGGTAACTTTTCACATTCTAGGTCCGGTGGACGGGGTCGTTCAAGGTTTCGGCAAAAGTTCTCCAGGCAAGGTTCTTCTAATGCTCCTCCGAGGTCTAGCAATGAAAGGGTATCTAACCGTAAATCTCAAGGAGATGGTAGTAGATCCTCGATGCCTACTTGTGCTAAGTATGGAAGAAATCATAAGGGTAAGTGTCTAGCGGGTTCTAATGCTTGCTTTGGGTGTGGTAAAATGGATCACAAGATAAGGAATTATCCTTCGGTTGCTAAGAGTGAGGGAGATACTCATCGTAGGGCTCAACCCTACCCTTCATTCGGTCCTAGTGGTTCGAGTACTAGTTCTCCTAAGCAAAACATGTTTTATGCTCTTCAGACTAGACGTGGTCAAGAAGAGTCTCCCGATGTGGTTATCGGTACGTTGAAAGTTTTCCAAATAGATTTATATGCTTTGCTTGATCCCAGTGCTACTTTGTCCTTTGTTACTCCATATGTGTCCATGAGGTTTGATGTGCTCCCTGATATGTTATTTGAACCTTTTTTTTTATCTCTACCCTTGTTGGAGATTCTATTGTGGCTAAAAGGGTCTATAGAAAATGTCTCATTTCCTTGTCCCATAGAGATACTCATGTTGACTTGGTAGAGCTTGATATGTCCGTGGCATGGATTGGTTGCATTCATGTTATGCCTCTATTGATTGTAGAACTCGGGTAGTCAAATTTCAGTTTCCAAATGAGCCTATCCTAGAGTGGAAGGGGAGAAATTCTATGCCTAAGGGTCAGTTTGTCGCTTGTCTAAAAGCTAGAAAGATGATTTCTAAGGGTTGCATTTACCATCTAGTGAGGGTGAGGGATGTAGATTCCTAAACCTTTTTTCTTGAGTCAGTCCCCATTGCAAATGAGTTTCCGGAAGTGTTCCCAGATGACTTACCTGGTATTCCTCCCAAGCAGGAAATAGACTTCGGTATTGACCTTCTCCCAGATACGCAACCTATCTCTATTCCTCCTTATCATATGGCTCTGGCAGAACTTAAGGAGTTGAAAGAACAGTTGAAGGATCTGTAAGACAAAGGTTTCATCAGACCGAGAATCTCTCCATGGGGTGCTCCGGTTTTGTTCATTAGAAAGAAGAATGGCTCCCTTCGTATGTGCATTGACTATCGTCAGTTGAATAAGGTGACTATTAAGAATAAGTATCCTCTTCCAAGGATAAATGATTTTTCTTACCAACTTCAAGGGGTAAGTTATTTCTCTAAGATTGATCTTCGATCGGGTTATCACCAATTGAAGGTGAGAGAAAATGATATCGCAAAGAGGGCCTTTAGAACCCGATATGGTCATTATGAGTTCTTCGTGATGTACTTTGGTTTGACTAATGCTCCGGCGCCGTTTATGGACTTGATAAATAGAGTGTTTAGGCAATACCTAGACATGTTTGTGATTGTCGATGATATTTTGATCTATTCAAGAAGTGAGAATGAGCATATTGATCATTTGAGGGTCGTATTGCAAGTCCTCAAGGACCAACAACTTTTTGCAAAGTTTAGCGAATGTGAATTTTGGTTAAGGTCCGTAGCTTTCCTTGGTCATATTGTGTCAAGCAAGGGTATTGAGGTAGATCCTAAGAAGACGGATGCGGTCAAGAGTTGGCCTAGACCTCTAACTCCTTCGGATATTAGAAGCTTTTTGGGTTTCGCCGGTTATTATAGAAGGTTTGTTGAGGGGTTTTCCTCCATTGCCTCTCCTTTGACGGCCTTGACTCAAAAGAAGTCTAAGTTCATATGGTCGGAAGCGTGTGATTAAAGTTTCCAAGATTTGAAGGATAGACATACTTCTGCTCCGGTGTTGACCTTACCGGAAGGAACAAATGGTTTTATGGTTTATTGTGATGCCCCGAGAATTGGGCTAGGGTTTGTTCTAATGCAAAATGGGAAAGTTATTGCCTATTCCTCAAGACAACTTAAAGTCCATGAGAAGAATTATCCTACTCATGACCTTGAGTTAGCGGCGGTCATATTTTCTCTAAAGATTTGGAGACACTATTTGTACGGAGTTCATGTTGATATATTTAACGACCACAAGAGTTTGCAATATGTGTTTAATAAAAAAGATTTGAATCTTCGCTAAAGAAGGTAGCTTGACTTATTGAAAGATTATGACATGAGTGTTCTTTATCACCCCGACAAAGCTAATGTGGTGGCGGATGCTCTTAGTCGGTTATCTATGGCTAGTGTGGCTCATATTGATAAAGAAACGAAAGAGTTGGTTCGAGATGTGCATAGATTGGCTCGATTAGGTGTTCAACTATTGGACTCCACCAAGGGTGGTGTTATGGTTCACAATGGTTCCGAATCATCTTTTGTATACGAGGTGAAATCTAAACAAAGTTTTAATCCAATCTTGGTAGAATTGAAAGAGGCGGTACTTAAGAAATCTATTGAGGCTTTCTCCCAAGGGGGAGATGGGATACTTAGATACCAAGGTCGTTTGTATGTTCCCAATATAGATGATTTGAGGGAACAAATCTTGGTTGAAGCCCATAGTTCACGGTATTCCATTCACCCGGGAGCCACCAAGATGTACCGTGATTTACAGGAAGTCTATTGGTGGAATCAGATGAAGAGAGATATTACGGGATTTATGGCTAAAAATGTCCAAATTGCCAGCAAGTTAAGGTTGAGCACCAGAAACCAGGAGGTTTGGCCCAAGATATTAGCATTCTTACTTGGAAGTGGGAGGACTTGAATATGGACTTTATCGTTGGTTTGCCTCGCACCCGACGACAACATGACTCTATTTGGGTGATAGTAGATCGGATGACGAAATCAACTCATTTCCTTCCCATCAAGGTTTCCTATTCGGCGGAGGACTATGCCAAGTTATACTTGAGAGAAATGGTAAGGCTACATGGAGTGCCTTTTTCCATTATTTCTGATTGTAGTACCCAATCACTTCTCAATTTTGTAAGTGGTTCCAAAAACGGCTAGGTACTAGGGTTAAGCTTAGCACACCTTTTCATCCCCAAACCGATGGGCAAGAGGAGCATACTATTCATACTTTGGAGGATATGTTAAGGGCTTGTGTGATTAATTTCAAGGGTAATTGGGATGACCATTTGCCATTGATAATGTTTGCCTATAATAATAGTTATCACTCAAGTATTCGTATGGCTTCATTTGAGGCCATTTATGGGAGGAGGTGTAGATCTTCCATAGGTTGGTTTAAGGTGGGTGAAGTTTCCCTAATATGACCCGAGCTAGTTCATTAGGCTATTGAGAAAGTTTAACTCATTAGAGAGAGGTTGAGAACCGCCCAAAGTCGACAAAAGTCTTATGCTGATGTTAGAAGAAGAGATCTTGAATTTGATGTGCATGATTGGGTTTACTTGAAAATCTCACCCATGAAGGGTGTAATGAGGTTTGGTAAGAAAGGGAAGCTTAGTCCCCGTTTTCTAGGCCCATATGATATTTTGAGGCGTGCTGGTAAAGTTGCTTATGAGTTAGACTTGCCAAATGAATTGGCAATCGTGCATCCCATTTTCCATGTCTCTATGCTTAAGAAGGGTGTTGGAGATCCGACATCCATAGTTTCCCTAGAAGGATTGGGAGTTGATGAGAGCCTTTCATATGAGGAAGTTTCGGTTGAGATTTTGGACCGGCAAGTTAAGAAACTGAGAACAAGGAAATAGCTTCCGTGAAGGTTTTGTGGAGGAATCAACTAGTCGAGGGTGCTACTTGGGAGGCCGAGGCCGATATGAAGTCCCGATATCCCCATATTTTTCCTTCTACTCCTACTCTAGCTTGAGATAATGAATTTCCGCTGGATTTGCTCTATGATTAGAAGTCATGTGTGTTTTATGTGTTTCCATAATTTCCTTGTTATGCATGTTCATGAAGAAGCTTAAGTTTTGAAAGAAATGACTTATGTGAATTATTTTCCTCATGTTGTTGTGCATTGAGTATGAGTTGCCTATAGACGTCATGAGATGAGTTGTTGAACATGCCTTGACTTGGAGTGGAGATTTCCTACTTGAGTATGCGCTTTGAGTATTGATTGCATTTAGGCTCCATGAGATTGTGTTGAGCATGCTTCTAAGTTTGGAGATGATAGTTCCTCCTTAAATGTGAGAAATCTAAATATTTCATGCATATTGGGTTGTTAGATGTAGATCCTACTTCCTTATGGTGCATTGAGTATGTTTAGCTTAGAATTGACGTTTCCTCCTCGTTTGTGTGCATTTTGATGAGTTGCATACATGATGGACTGCTAGTCTTGAGTCTTTTCATTTAGAAATATGACTAGAATCTCATTCGAGGATTAATGATCCCAAGGGGAAGATAATGTAAGATACCGGATTCGAAACGAGGCAAAATAGCAGTTTTTGGAAAGTTGCAGGCGCCAACCAACAGTGGCCAACCACGGACCGTGGTTGGGACCACGAACTGTATGTGGGTCCGTGGTTGGAAACCTCAGGAAAACCAGTCAGACCTTAGGACCACGGCCTGACCAAATGTCTGTCGGTCAGACCTTAGGACCACGGTCTGACCAACAGTCCGTCGGTCAGTCCACGGACCGTGGTCCAGGGTCCGTAAGTCCAAAGGCCAAAATCAAGTTGCTGACCACGAACCACGATTGACCAGGATGGACCATAGGTCAGTCGATGGTCCATTGGTCAGGGATCCGTGGTTCACGGCTGTCAGTTGATTTTATGGACATATGGGTCTTTTTCGGTTTTAATTAAATCAAAGTGGTGTCGTTTTGTAATAGTTTAGAACACCTCTCAAATCCCAAAAGAAAACCCAAACTCTCTCTCAAATATTGTCTCTCTAGAAGGTAGAAGAAGAAGGAATAGATTGAAGCTAGGTCAAGATCAAGTCTCCCAATCTTCAAGCTTTTGTGGGATTTGTGACTAAGGTATGATGGCTTTTCATCCATGGGATCCTTCCTCCCATGGACTCCCCTAGAATTCCCCCAATTTGAAGAAGAATCCCTCAATTCTTCCAATGTTGTGGGTTATGATGAATGTTGATCCAATTGAGTGAATTTTGATTGTTTATGATTGAATTGATAGAATTTCATGTATTTAGGATGAAATTACATGTACACATGCCTATTCCATGATTCTAACCTTTTCACGACCTAGGGGTACACCCTAGATGTAACATGGCGTACTTAACCCCGAAGAGGTCTCATACAATCCTTAGCATAAAAAAATATGAAAATTTTAAAACTTTATCCATACAATCGAAGTCTTTATAAAAGCAAAGAAGAAGTCTTACTACACTTGTTTCAAACCATCTAATACAACTTTGAATACTCCTAGGTCACAACACATACAATAGTCTCAAACATAAAGAAAAGACATAAAGAACCTAGCCTCAGGAATAGAACTCAAGATCGCCAGACCCTACATTTGATAAGAATGTAGGCAAGAGTTTGCGTTAGTACAAAATGTACTAAATATGTTTGCAAGCATGACATCTTAAGAGCATAACATAAGGGTTAGCCAACATAAAACATAAGTCATGAGCATAAGAGACAATGACATAATCCTAAGCATAATCTCCAACATAGACTTAATATGATAATAAGTCATCATAAGGCATAATCCAACAACATAGGAAATACCACATATTCAAAAGTTTAGTCCATAATTCAATCCTCTTAGCAAAAGAGAAACTTCATAGGTAACCTTCAAGTTATACTTGTGCAATGCATAGATGAGACCACATAATCCCAACTAGGCTAAGTACCACTTTTAGGCCATTATACCTCTTTATCATCTTTTGATCTCATCATTAGCATACTTCACCATAGATAAGGGAATCTCTCACCTTTAGTCAAACATAACATGGAAGGCAATTATACCAACAATCCATCAAAACATACATCATATAAGAGAAACACTTCTTAGGTAACCTTAAGTCATACTTGTGCAATGCATGGATAAGACCCCATAATCCTACCCACACTAAGTACTCCTTTGGGTCATATTACTCAGACTTCTTGGTTGGAGACTATTCCCCCTCATAAAAACCTTAGAACACTATGAGGTACTTCCTTAAGCACATCTTAGTTCATTGATAGGTTGAACACTATGAGGCACTTCATTAAGCATACTCTTAGTTACTTATTAGTTTGAACCCTAGGAGATGCTTATCAAGCATATCTAAGTTCATTGTTATCTTGAACACTATGAGATACTACATTAAGTATATCTTAGCTCATTATGGTTTTGAACTCGAGGAGATGCTTCCTCAAGCATAATCTTAGTTCATCAATTGTGTTGAACTCTAGGAGATGCTTCTTCAAGCATAATCTTAGTCCATTAGGTTTGAATTCTAGGAGATGCTTCTTCAAGCATAATCTTAGTTCACTACTAATCTTTTTGTAGTTGGGATATAGCCTTAACCTACATGAGTAAATGTGAACTATCACATGATCCCTTCCAGTGTTACCCACACCATCAAGGGTTGGTTTACTTACCTAAGGTAGAACCGGTTTATTAGCTTAGTCGGATCCACTAGCTAACTTTCCTACGGGCACGTAGTTATGGGATACGGAGATTTCTACTAGAAACCCAAACACCAAAAGGTGAAGGCTTCCATCTCATGAGACATACTTTAGGAAATTTGGACTCTTCTAGGTGAGAGTTTCCATTATGGAAGCCCAAACTCAAGTAGGTGGGAACCTCCATCTCATTTCAATATCCACTCGGTGCTAGGCCTAAATCCCAAAAGATAGTTATTAAGTCTCTACTATGACTCAAGTTTCATGGAAGGATGTCCTTGACAGTCAATCTAAGTTAATTAACTAAATAACTCTTTAGACCATGCGTAAGGAACTATCAGCATCCATGATCTAGATACAAAGGATTTAGCCTTTGGTTCAATTAGGTGAGAAAACCTTTCAACCCTAGAACCATTACTCTGTGAGAACACCTTTCACATTAAGTTCATTATGAGTTCATGAGAATTACCTTTCAATCAGCCCACAACAACAACCTAATCATTAACACTTCACTCTCAAAGTGTTCATAAGGCATGTACATAGATTCATAAAAACATGCATCATATCATATTTTGCCCTCTTAGGGTAAAAGCTCATATAAAATTAGCATATCTAGAATTACTACATTAGACATGGATATCAACATAACTCAAGTGATTATATCACTTCATACAATCTATCATTCATAAGGTAGATTAGGTAGGTAAAGGTCTTCCACCATAATTCTAGCCATTAGTATTCTATTTTCATATAGACTTTATTCTAAAGCCTTAACATGCATAATTTATCTTGTTAACTTTACCTTCAAACCCTAGTGATCAACATTCATAACTACAAGCCTTACTCTCAATGTTTTACCTCTGACAATCAGCATACATATCTAGATCACAAGACATTATAGTTACAAGCTTCATCTTTAAGCAATTCTAGTCTTAATTCATCAGAAAAGCTCAATCTCATTCATTGCTAGTCAAGATCAATCATATAATCTTTTGACCTAATTAAATAAATCTTTACATACTTCTATTCTTGATCAATTGCTATACATGTCAGCAATTCTAGAAGATCACCTATGAATCCTCAATTACACTTCACAAGGCATAACTCCACATTATTCAATTTCATAAATTAGACTAGGGTTAACTATGGGAAACATGTAATATCATTATAATATCATGATTCAATACTAAAACAATCATAAACAAGTAATATCCACTCAATTGGAATCATACTCAACACTACCCACAATATAATCAGAAATCCTAGCTAGAATTGGAGGGTTATCTTCACAATTGGGGGAATTCTAGGGGGCTCCATGGATGGAAGAATCAATGGATGAATAAGCTAACATACCTTGATTATAAAGCCCTCACAAAATCTTGCAAAAATGGAGGAATTTGACCTAGATTTCTTCTCTTCTTCTTCTCCTTCTGCACTTTCTAGAGAGAGGATTTCTTGGATGGAATTGGGTTCTTTTGGGTGAATTGAAATAATTATTTGGAATCACTTAATTAAGGGTCTAATAGATTTATATAGGTGGTCTAATTACTAATAAAATGACCCTACTTAATAACTAATTGATTCTAGAACCTTCCCTTAACCCCCTAACTTAAACAACTTTAGGAACATACTTTCCAACCCACGAGACCCCGACCCACGGGCCGTGCTCGTCATCCATGGGTGGGGTACTGGAACATAACTTGAACCCCCTTGACCCACGACCCTCCCCCACGAGGCGTGAGTCCCCAACGTGGGTCACTGTCTTGGGGCAGATTTTATGGACTGTTTTAGGGTGGTTTTCTGGGGTCCTCCTCAAGAATGCATGGTTGGTCCTTAGGGAGTCGTACCTTGACTTTTAATCCCTAAACCCTTCATTCTAAGTACGGGAAGTCATTTTATGATTCTAACCCTCACGTCAAACTCTAGAACCCTCACCTAAGGCTCTAGTTTAGCCTACTAGTTTTCCGGGTGTTACAATATCTCCCCCTTGGGAACATTCATCCTCGAATGACAATTCTAAACACCTCTTTAAGGAAACGACTCTAGACTAGCAGTCCATCATGCATGCAACTCATACATAAACAAAGCAGGAACTTCATCTCCAAGCTAAACATACTCAATGCAATACAATGAAGTAGAAACTACATCTAACAGCCCATTTATGCATAAAATTCTCAGAACTAGTCATGTTCAAGGAGACATAACATGCTCAACATACGCTCATGGAGCTCATATACAATTTACTCTCAAAAGGATTTATTCAAGGAGGAATCTGTCAACTCTAAACTAAGGCATGCTCATATATTCATCTCATGAAGTCAACTAGGCAACTCATACTCAATGCACTACAACATGAGGAAAATCAATTATAAAAACTTATCCTCTTTTAAATAACAAGCTTTCATGAACATGAATCATATAAGGACATCATCGCAACACATAAACACACATGACTCCACATATAGTACAAACCAAGAGGAACATATCATCTCAAGAATTCATATAGGCCTTCAAAACGGGGAGTAAACTTCCCAACTTATTCCACCTTTCTAGGGTGAGAAACTCAAGTAAGACCTTGCTTACTAAGAACATCATGTCCCCCTTTGGAGCAAGCCTAAACAGACTTTCTAAGCACCATTCATTTCAATTTAACTAAGGTCGGATTAAGTCATCACTAAGCCTTCACATTCATCACACATGGTGATTCTAAACTATGGTGAACTATACTACTACCCTTATTAGGAGTCTACTAATTGAACATCTCAAGGTCTCTTCTAACACCCTATTCCTTAAGTCTTCATCAACATAACCAAAGCTCCAAATAGTCAAGTAAAGTTCTACCCTCTAATCATGTCTAGGTATTATCTAAACAGCCTACTCAAAATGACCATACCTAAGATCAATATTAACAAAGCAACTAACTCTTTGAAGTTGTTGAACACCTAAACATATCTCCCTCACCTTAGCTAGGTGGTACATGCAACCCTCAAAGTCAATCTTAAGACATAACATACTCAAAACTTATGGCATATACTTTCCCCCCTTCCACTCACGGATAGGCTCATTCAGGAACTAACAATTTGACTATACGGATTCTACAATCATATAGGATTACAACAATAATACTACCAATCCATCCTATAGATGACATCTAAATCTAGCATACCAAGTCCTATCTAGTCACATATCCATAATTGGTATCACAACCAACATTTTCTCCCTTGCTCCTTGTAGCATGAGCCCTTCGAGAAGTCATATTTTGAAGACCATCGGATAAGGAGAAAAACCTTATAGAGTTAAACTCCATGGAACGACTAGAGAATGAAACACTGAAGTTTCCTACTCATCTAATAGCTTCATATTCATAAATGTGGCGTGCTTCACACTTATGAACAAGACACTACTAGACGTGGTTTGAGACAATCCTAGAATCATTCTAAACCTTGTGCTCTGATACCAAGTTTGTCACAACTCAGGGGTACACCCTAGATGTAAGATGGCGTACTTTACCCCGAAGGGGTCTCACACAAGCCTTTAGAATATCATAACATAAGATGATAGAAAAGTATAGAAATTTTAAAACTTTATCCATATAATCAAAGTCTTTATAAAAGCAAAGTGGAAGTATTACTACACTTGTCTCAAACCATCTAATTCAACTTTGAATACTCTTGGGTCACAACCCATACAATAGTTTCAAACATAAAGAAAATACATAAAGGAAATGGTGGCTTTATGCTCGATGCTATGAGGACTCACAAATCTTCAAGTCCTTGCTCCTACTAAGAACCTAGCCTCAAGAATAGAACTCAAGATCGCTGGACCCTACATTTGATAAGAATGCAGGCAAGAGTATACATTAGTACAAAATGTACTAAATATGTTAGCTAGCATGACATCATAAGAGCATAACACAAGGGTTAGCCAACATAAAAGATAAGTCATGAGCATAAGAGACAATAATATAATCATAAGCATAAGCTCCAACATAGATATAATATGAGCATAAGTCATCATAAGGCATAATCCAACAACATCGGAAATACCACATATTCATAAGCTTAGTCCATACTTAAATCCGCTTAGCAAAAGAGAAACATCATAAGTAACCTTTAAGTTATACTTTTGCAATGCATAGATGAGACCCCATAATCCCACCTAGGCTCAGTACTACTTTTAGGCCATCATACCTCTTTATCATCTTTTCATCTCATCATTAGCACTTCTCTATAGATAAGGGAATCTCTCACCTTTAGTCAAACATAAAATGGAAGGCAACTATAGCAAAAATCCATCAAAACATACATCATATAAGAGAAACACTTCTTAGGTAACCTTAACTCATACATGTGCAATGCATGGATAAGACCCCATAATCCTACCCACACTAAGTACTCCTTTAGGTCATCTTACTCATACTTCTTGGTTGGAGACTATTCCCACTCATAAAAACCTTAGAACACTATGAAGTACATCCTTAAGCACATCTTAGTTCATTGTTAGGTTGAACACTATGAGGCACTTCATTAAGCATAAATATAGTTCCTTATTAATTTGAACCCTAGGAGATGCTTCTCAAGCATATCTAAGTTCATTGTTATCTTGAACACTATGAGATACTACATTAAGTACATCTTAGCTCATTATGGTTTTGACCTCTAGGAGATGCTTCCTCAAGTATAATCTTAGTTCATCAATTGTGTTGGACTCTATGAGATGCTTCTTCAAGCATAATCTTAGTCCATTAGGTTTGAACTCTAGGAGATGCTTCTTCAAGCATAATCTTAGTTCACTACTAATCTTTTTGTAGTTTGGATATAGCCTTAACCGACATGAGAACATGCGAGTTATGACATGATCCCTTTCAGTGTTACCCACACCGTCAAGGGTTGGTCTACTTGCCTAAGGTAGAACCGGTTTATTATCTTAGTCAGATCCGCTAGCTAACTTTCCTACGGGGCACGTAGTTATGGGATACGGAGATTGCTACTAGAAACCCAAACTCCACTAGGTGAAGGCTTCCATCTCATGAGATATACTTAGGGAAATCCATACTCTTCTAGGTAAGAGTTCCCATTTTGGAAGCACAAACTCAACTAGGTGGGAATCTCCATCTCATTTCAAAATCCACTCGGTGATAGGCTTAAATCCCACAAGATAGTTATTAAGTCTCTACTATGACCCAAGTTTCATGGAAGGATGTCCTTGACAATCAATCCAAGTTAATTCAGTAAACAACTCTTTAGACCATGCATGAGCAACAATAACAATCCATGATCAAGATATAAAGACTCTTTAGCCTTTGGTTCAATTACGTGAGAAAGCCTTTCAACCCTAGAACCATTACTATGTGAGAACAACTTTCACATTAAGTTCATTATGAGTTCATGAGAATTACCTTTCAATCAGCCCATAACAACAACCTAATCATTAACACTTGACTCTCAAAGTGTTCATAAGGCATGTACCTAGATTCATACAAACATGCATCATATCATATTTTTCCCTCTTAGGGTCAAAGCTCATATCAAATTAACATATGTAGAATTACTACATTAGACATGGATATCAACATAACTCAAGTGATTATATCACTTCATACAATCTATCATTCATAAGGCATATTAGGTAGGTAAAGGTCTTCCACCATAATTCTAGCCATTAGTCTTCTATTCTCATATAGACTTTACTCTCAAGCCTTAACATGCATAATTCATCTAATTAACTTTACCTTCAAACCCTAGTGATCAACATTCATAACTACAAGCCTTACTCTCAAAGCTTTACCTCTTACAATCATCATGCATATCAAGATGACAAGACATTATAGTTACAAGCTTCATCTTTAAACAATTGTAGTCTTAATTCATCATAAAAGCTCAATCTCATTCATTGCTAGTCATGATCCATCATATAATATTTTGACATAATACAATTCATTTTTACATTCTTCTATTCTTGATCAATTGTTATACATGTCATCAATTCTAGAAGATCACCTATAAATCCTCAATTTCACTTCACAAGGCATAAACCCACATTCTTCAATTTCATCAATTAGACTAGGGTTAACAATGGGAAACATGTAATATCATTATAATATCATGATTCAATACTAAATCAATCATAAACAAGTACTATCCACTCAATTGGAATCGTACTCAACATTACCCACAATATAGGAAGAAACCCTAGATAGAATTGGGGGTTTATCTTCACAATTGAGAGAATTCTAGGGGGCTCCATGGATGAAAGAATCCATTGATGAATAAGCTAACATACCTTGATTATAAAGCCCTCACAAAATCTTGCAAAAATGGAGGAATTTGACCTAGCTTTCTTCTCTTCTTCTTCTTCTTCTTCACTTTCTAGAGAGAGGATTTCTTGGAGGGAATTGGGTTCGTTTGGGTGAATTGAAATAATGATTTGGAATCACTTAATTAATGGTCTAATAGATTTATATAGGTGGTCTAATTACTAATAAAATTACCCTACTTAATAACTAATTAATTCTACAACCTTTCCTTAACCCCCTAACTTAAACAACTTAAGGAACATACTGCCCAACCCACGAGACCCTGACCCATGGGCCATGCATGGACCCACGGGCCATGTTGGTCATCCGTGGGTGTTGTAATGGAAATTAACTTGAAGCCCCTTGACCCACGACCCTCTTCCACGGGGCGTGGGTTGACCCACGGGGCATGAGTCCCAAACGTGGGTCACTGCAATGGGGTATATCTTGTGGACTGTTTTAGGGTGGTTTTCTAGGGTCATCCTCAAGGACCCTTGGTTGGTACTTGGGGAGTCTTACCTTGACTTTTAACCCCTAAACCCTTCATTCTAAGTATGGTAAGTTATTTTACGATTCTAACCCTCACTTCAAACTCTAGAACCCTCAGCTAAGGCTCTAGTTTAGCCTACTAGTTTTTTGGGTGTTACAATATCTCTCCCTTGGGAACATTCATCCTCGAATGACGATGCTTAACACCTCTTGAAGGAAACGACTCTAGACTAGCAGCCCATCATTCATGCAACTCATCTAATGCACATAAACAAAGGAGGAAATTCATCTCCATGCTAACTCAATGCAACACAATGAGGTAGAAACTACATCTAACAACCCATTTATGCATGAAATTCTCATAATTAGTCATGTTCAAGGAGGAACTACCATCTCCTAGTCATAACATGCTCAACATTTGCTCATGGAGCTCATATGAAATTTACTCTCAAAAATCATTTATTCAAGGAAGAATCTCTTAACTCCAAACTAAGGCATTCTCATATATTCATTTCATGAAGTTAAATACGAAACTCATACTCAATGCACTACAACATGAGGAAAATCAATTATAAAAACTTATCTTCTTTTTAATCACAAGCTTTGATGAACATGCATCATATAAGGACATCATGGCAACACATAAACACACATGACTCCACATATAGTACAAACCAAGAGGAACTTATCATCTTAAGAATTCATATTGGCCTACAAAATGGGGACTAAACTTCCCAACTTATTCCACCTTTCTAGGGTGAGAAACTCAAGTAAGCCCAATTCCTAGGCATTAGGTACACTCAACAACCTTGCTTACTAAGCACATCATCTCCCCCTTGGGAGCAAGCCTAAATGAATTTTCTAAGCACCATTCATTTCAATTTAACTAAGGTCGGATTAAGTCATCACAAAGCCTTCACATTCATCACACATGGTGATTCTAAACTATGGTGAACTATACTACTACCCTTATTAGGAGTCTACTAATTGAACATCTCAAGGTCTCTTTTAACACTCTATTACTTAAGTCTTCATCAACATAACCAAAGCTCAAAATAGCCAAGTAGGGTTCTACCCTCTAATTATGTCTAGGTATTATCTAAACACCCTACTCAAAATGACCATACCTAAGATCAATATTAACAAAGTAACTAACTCTTTGAAGTTGGTGAACACCTAAACATATCTCCCTCACCTTAGCTAGGTGGTACATGCAACCCTCAAAGTCAACCTTAAGACATAACATACTCCAAACTTATGGCATAGATTTCCCCCCCTTCCACTCACGGATAGGCTCATTCGGGAACTAATAATTTGACTATACATGTTCTACAATCACATAGGATTATAAAAATAATACTACCAATCCATCCTATGAATGACATCCAAATCTAGCATATCAAGTCCTATCTAGTCACATAGCCATAATTGGCATCACAACCAATATTTTCTCCCTTGCTCCTTGTAGCATGAGCCCTTCGAGTAGTCATATCTTGAAGACCATCAGATAAGGAGAAAGACCTTATAGAGTTAAACTCTATGGCACGACTAGAGAATGAAGAAGTGAAGTTTCCTACTCATCTAATAGCTTCTTATTCATAAATGTGGCGCGCTTCACACTTATGAACAAGACTCTATTAGACGTGGTTTGAGACAATCCTAGAATGATTCTAAACCTTGTGCTTTGATACCAAGTTTGTCACGATCCAGGGGTACACCCTAGATGTAACATGGCGTACTTGACCCCGAAGGGGTTTCATACAAGACCTTAGCATATCATAACATAAGATGATAGAAACGTATAAAAATTTTAAAACTTTATCCATACAATCGAAGTCTTTATAAAAGCAAACGGAAGTCTTACTACACTTGTCTCAAACCATCTAATACACCTTTGAATACTCTTGGGTCATTACCCATACAATAGTCTCAAACATAAAGAAAAGACATAAAGGAAATGGTGGCTTTATCCTCGATGCTATGAGGACTCACCAATCTTCAACTCCTTGCTCCTACTAAGAACCTATCCTCTAGAATAGAATTCAAGATCACCAAACTCTACATTTGATAAGAATGTAGGCAAGAGTATGCGTTAGTATAAAATGTACTACATATGTTAGCTAGCATGACATCATAAGAGCATAACACAAGGATTAACCAACATAAAACATAAGTAATGAGAATAAGAGACAATAACATAATCATAATCATAATCTCCAACATAGAAATAATATGAGCATAAGTCATCATAAGGCATAACACCACAACATAGGAAATACCACATATTCATAAGCTTAGTCCATACTTAAATCCTCTTAGCATAAGAGAAACTTCATAAGTAACCTTCAAGTTATACTTGTGCAATGCATATATGAGACCCCATAATCCCACCTAGGCTAAGTACCACTTTTAGGCCATCATACCTCTTTATCATATTTTTATCTCATCATTAGCTTACTTCTCCATAGACAAGGGAATCTCTCACCTTTAGTCAAACATAACATGGAAGGCAACTATAGCAAAAATCCATCAAAACATACATCATATAAGAGAAAAACTTCTTAGGTAACCTTGAGTCATACTTATGCAATGCATGGATAAGACCCCATAATCCTACCACACGTAGTACTCCTTTAGGTCATCTTACTCATACTTCTTGGTTGGAGACTATTCCCCCTCATAAAAACCTTAGAACAATATGAGGTACTTCCTTCAGTACATCTTAGTTCATTGTTAGGTTGAACACTATGAGGCACTTCATCAAGCATACTCTTAGTTCCTTATTAATTTGAACCATAGGAGATGCTTCTCAAGCATATCTAAGTTCATTATTATCTTGAAAACTATGATATACTAAATTAAGTACATCTTAGCTCATTATGGTTTTGAACTCTAGGAAATGCTTCCTCAAGCATAATCTTAGTTCATCAATTGTGTTGGAGTCTAGGAGATGCTTCTTCAAGCATAATCTTAGTCCATTAGGTTTGAACTCTAGGAGATGCTTCTTCAAGCATAATCTTAGTTCACTACTAATATTGTTGTAGTTGGGATATAGCCGTAACCGACAGGAGAACATGTGATCTATCACATGATCCCTTCCGGTGTTACCAAAACCGTCAAGGGTTGGTCTACTTACCTAAGGTAGAACTGGTTTATTAGCTTAGTCATATCCACTAGCTAACTTTCCTACGGGGCACGTAGTTATGGGATATGGAGATTTCTACTAGATACCCAAACTCTACTAGGTGAAGGCTTCCATCTCATTGGACATACTTTGGGAAATCCAGACTCTTCTAGGTGAGAGTTCCTATTTTGGAAGCCTAAACTCAACTAGGTGGGAACCTCCATCTCATTTCAATATCCACTCGGTGCTAGGCCTAAATCCCAAAAGATAATTATTAAGTCTCTACTATGACTCAAGTTTCATGGAAGGATGTCCTTGAAAATCAATCCAAGTTAATTCACTAAATAACTCTTTAGACCATGCGTGAGAAACTATCACCATCCATGACCAAGATATAAAGGATCTTTAACCTTTGGTTCAATTAGATGAGATAGCCGTTCATCACTAGAACCATTACTATATGAGAACACTTTTCACATTAAGTTCATTATGAGTTCATGAGAAACCTTTCAATAAGCCGACAATAACAACCTAATCATTAACACTTCACTCTCAAAGTGTTCACAAGGCATGTACATAGATTCATACAAACAAGCATCATATCATATTTTCCCCTCTTAGTGTCAAAGCTCATATCAAATTAACATATCTAGAATTACTACATTAGACATGGATATCAACGTAACTCAAGTGATTCTATCACTTCATACAATCTATCATCCATTAAGTAGATTAGGTAGGTAAAGGTCTTCCACCATAATTCTAGCCATTAGTCTTCTATTTTCATATAGAATTTACTGTCAAGCCTTAACTTGCATAATTAATCTTATTAACTTTACCTTCAAATCCTAGTGATCAACATTCATAACTACAAGCCGTACTCTCAAAGCTTTACCTCTTACAATCATCATACCTATCTAGATAACAAGACATTATAGTTACAAGCTTCTTCTTTAAGCAATTCTAGTCTTAATTCATCATAAAAGCTCAATCTCATTCATTGCTAGTCAAGATCCATCATATAATCTTTTGACCTAATTCAATTCATGTTTACATATATCTATTCTTGATCAATTGATATACATGTCATCAATACTAGAAGATCACCTATGAATCCTCAATTTCACTTCACAAGGCATAAACCCACATTCGTCAATTTCATCAATTAGATTAGGTTTAACCATGGGAAACATGTAATATCATTATAATATCATGATTCAATACTAAATCAATCATAAACAAGTACTATCCACTCAATTGGAATAATACTCAACACTACCCACAATATAGGAAGAAACCCTAGCTAGAATTGAGGGTTTATCTTCACAATTGGGGGAATTCTAGGGGGCTCCTTGGATGGAATAATCCATTCATGAATAAGCTAACATACCTATATTATAAAGCCCTCACTAAATCTTGCAACAATGGAGGAATTTGACCTAGCTTTCTTCTCTTATTCTTCTTCTTCTTCACTTTCTAGAGAGGATTTCTTGGAGGGAATTGGGTTCGTTTGGGTGAATTGAAGTAATGATTTGGAATCACTTAATTAAGGGTCTAATATATTTATATAGGTGGTCTAATTACTAATAAAACGACCCTACTTAATAACTAATTAATTCTATAACCTTCCCTTAACCCCCTAACTTAAACAACTTAAGGAACATACTGCCCAACCCACGAGACCCCAACCCATGGGCCGTGCATGGACCCACGGGCCGTGCTGGACATCCGTTGGTGTTGTACTGGAACTTAACTTGAACCCCCTTGACCCACGACCCTCCCCCACAGGGAGTGAGTCGCCAACGTGGGTCACTGCCTTGGGGCAGATTTTGTGGACTGTTTTAGGGTGGTTTTCTAGGGTCATCCTCAAGGACCCTTGGTTGGTCCTTGGGGAGTCTTACCTTGACTTTTAACCCCTAAACCCTTCATTCTAAGTATGGGAAGTCATTTTACGATTCTAACCCTCACGTCAAACTCTAGAACCCTCAACTAAGGCTCTAGTTTAGCCTACTAGTTTTCCGGGTGTTAAAATATCCCCCCCTTGGGAACATTCATCCTCGAATGACGATGATTAACACCTCTTGAAGAAACGACTCTAGACTAGCAGCCCATCATGCATGCAACTCATCTAATGCACATAAACAAAGGAGGAACTTCATCTCCAAGCTAAACATACTCAATGCAACACAAGGAAGTAGAAACTACATCTAACAACCCATTTATGCATGAAATTCTCATAACTAGTCATTTTCAAGGAGGAACTACCATCTCCTAGTCATAACATGCTCAAGATTTGCTCGTGGAGCTCATATGAAATTTACTCTCAAAAATCATTTATTCAAGGAAGAATCTCTCAACTCCAAACTAAGGCATGCTCATATATTTATTTCATGAAGTCAAATAGGCAACTCATACTCAATGCACTACATCATGAGGAAAATCAATTATAAAAACTTATCTTCTTTTAAATCACAAGATTTGATGAACATGCATCATATAAGGAAATCATGGAAATGCATAAACACACATGACTCCACATATAGTACAAACCAAGAGGAACTTATCATCTCAAGAATTCATCTGGCCCTACAAAACGAGGACTAAACTTCCCGACTTATTCCACCTTTCTAGGGTGAGAAACTCAAGTAAGCCCAATTCCTAGTCATTAGGAACAATCAACGACCTTGCTTACTAAGCACATCATCTCCTTCTTGGGAGTAAGCCTAAACGAATTTGCTAAGCACCATTCATTTCAATTTAACTAAGGTCGGATTAAGTCTTCACAAAGCCTTCACATTCATCACAGATGGTGATTCTAAACTATGGTGAACTATACTACTACCCTTATTAAGAGTCTACTAATTGAACATCTCAAGGTCTCTTCTAACACCCTATTCCTTAAGTGTTCATCAACATAACCAAAGCTCAAAATAGCCAAGTAGGGTTCTTCCCTCTAATCGTGTCTTGGTATTATCTAAACACCTTACTCAAAATGACCATACCTAAGATCAATCTTAACAAAGCAACTAACTCTTTGAAGTTGGTGAACACCTAAACATATCTCCCTCACCTTAGCTAGGTGGTACATGCAACCCTCAAAGTCAACCTTAAGACATAACATACTCCAAACTTATGGCAAAGATTTTCCCCCCTTCCACTCACGGAAAGGCTTATTCGGGAACTAACAATTTGACTATACATGTTCTACAATCACATAGGATTATAAAAATAATACTACCAATACATCCTATGGATGACATCTAAATCTAGCATATCAAGTCCTATCTAGTCACATAGCCATAATTGGCATCCCAACCAACATTTTCTCACTTGCTCCTTGTAGCATGAGCCCTTCAAGTAGTCATATCTTGAAGACCATCGGATAAGGAGAAAGACCTTATAGAATTAAACTCTATGGCACGAATAGAAAATGAAGAAGTGAAGTTTCCTACTCATCTAATAGCTTCCTATTCATAAATGTGGCGCTTTACACTTATGAACAAGACTCTACTAGACGTGGTTTGAGACAATCCTAGGATTATTCTAAATTTGGTGCTCTGATACCAAGTTTGTCACGACCCAGGGGTACACCCTAGATGTAACATGGCGTACTTGACACCGAAGGGGTTTAATACAAGCCCTTAGCATATCATAACATAATATAATAGAAAAGTATAGAAATTTTAAAACTTTATCCATACAATCGAAGACTTTATAAAAGCAAAACGGAAGTCTTACTACACTAGTCTCAAACCATCTATTACAACTTTGAATACTTTTGGGTCATAGCCAATATAATAGTCTCGAACATAAAGAAAAGACATAAAGGAAATGGTGGCTTTATCCTCGATGCTATGAGGACTCACCAATCTTCAACTCCTTGCTCCTACTAAGAACCTAGCCTCTAGAATAGAACTCAAGATCGCCGAGCCCTACATTTTATAAGAATGTAGGCAAGAGTATGCTTTAGTATAAAATGTACTAAATATGTTAGCTAGCATGACATCATAAGAGAATAACACAAGGGTTAGCCAACATAAAACATAATTCATGAGCATAAGAGACAATAACATAATCATAAGCATAATCTCCAACATAGACATAATATGAGCGTAAGTCATCATAAGGCATAATCCAAAAACATAGGAAATACCAAATATTTATAAGCTTAGTCCATACTTAAATCCTCTTAGCATAAGAGAAACTTCATAAGTAACCTTCAAGTTATACTTGTGCAATGCATATATGAGACCCTATAATCCAACCTAGGCTAAGTACCCCTTTTAGGCCATCATACCTCTCTATCATCTTTTGATCTCATTATTAGCTTACTTCTTCATAGACAAGGGAATCTCTCACCTTTAGTCAAACATAACATAGAAGGCAACTATAGAAAAAATCCATCAAAACATACATCACATAAGAGAAAAACTTCTTAGGTAACCTTAAGTCATACTTGTGCAATGTATGGATAAGACCCCATAATCCTACCCACCCTAAGTACTCCTTTAGGTCATCTTACTCATACTTCTTGGCTGGGACTATTCCCCCTCATAAAAACCATAGAACACTATGAGGTACTTCCTTAAGTACATCTTAGTTCATTGTTAGGTTGAACACTATGAGGCATTTCATTAAGCATACTCTTAGTTCCTTATTAATTTGAACCCTAGGAGATGCTTCTCAAGCATATCTAAGTTCATTTTTATCTTGAACACTATGCGATACTAAATTAAGTACATCTTAGCTCATTATGGTTTTGAACTCTAGGAAATGCTTCCTCAAGCATAATCTTAGTGCATCAATTCTGTCGGACTCTAGGAGATGCTTCTTCAAGCATAATCTTAGTCCATTAGGTTTGAAATCTAGGAGATGCTTCTTCAAGCATAATCTTAGTTCACTACTAATGTTGTTGTAGGTGGGATATACCCTTAACCGACATGAGAACATATGAGCTATCACATGATCCCTTCCGGTGTTACCCAAACCCTCAAGGGTTTGTCTACTTGCCTAAGGTCGAACCGGTTTATTAGCTTAGTCGGATCCACTAGCTAACTTTCCTATGGGGCACGTAGTTATGGGAAACAGAGATTACTACTAGATACCCAAACTCTACTAGGGGAAGGCTTCCATCTCATGAGACATACTTTGGGAAATTCGGACTCTTCTAGGTGAGAGTTCTTATTTTGGAAGCCTCAACTCAACTAGGTGGGAACCTCCATCTTATTCGAATATCCACTCGGTGCTAGGCCTAAATCCCAAAAGATAATTATTAAGTCTCTACTATTACTCAAGTTTCATGGAAGGATGTCCTTGACAATCAATCCAAGTTAATTCACTAAATAACTCTTTAGACCATGCGTGAGCAACTATCACCATCCATGACCAAGATATAAAGGCTCTTTAGCCTTTGGTTCAATTAGATGAGAAAGCCTTTCAACCCTAGAACCATTACTATCTGAGAACACCTTTCAAATTAAGTTCATTATGAGTTCATGAGAAACCTTTCAATCAGCCTACAACAACAACCTAATCATTAACACTTCACTCTCAAAGTGTTTACAAGGCATGTACATAGATTCATATAAACATGCATCATATTATTTTTCCCTCTTAGGATCAAAGCTCATATCAAATTAACATATCTAGTATTACTACATTAGACATGGATATCAACATAACTCAAGTGATTCTATCACTTCATACAATCTATCATTCATTAAGTAGATTAGGTAGGTAAAGGTGTTCCACCATAATTCTAGCCATTAGTCTTCTATTTACATATAGAATTTACTCTCAATCCTTAAACATGCAGAATTCATCTTATTAACTTTACCTTCAAATCCTAGTGATCAACATTTATAACTACAAGCCTTACTCTCAAAGCTTTACCTCTTACAATCATCATACCTATCTAGATCACAAGACATTATAATTACAACCTTTCTCTTTAAGCAATTCTAGTCTTAATTCATCATAAAAGCTCAATCTCATTCATTGCTAGTCAAGATCCATCATATAATATTTTGACCTAATTCAATTCATGTTTAGATACTTCTATTCTTGATCAATTGTTATACATATCAATTCTAGAAGATCACCTATGAATCCTCAATTTCACTTCACAAGGCATAAACCCACATTCTTCAATTTCATCAATTACACTAGGGTTAACCATGGGAAACATGTAATATCATTATAATATCATGATTCAAGACTAAATCAATCATAAACAAGTACTATCCACTCAATTGGAATCATACTCAACACTACCCACAATATAGGAAGAAACCCTAACTAGAATTGGGGGTTTGTCTTCACAATTGGGGGAATTCTAGGGGGATCCATGGATGGAAGAATCCATTCATGAATTTTCTAACATACCTTGATTATAAAGCCTTCACAAAATCTTGCAACAATTGAGGAATTTGACCTAGATTTCTTCTCTTCTTCTTCTTCTTCACTTTCTAGAGAGAGGATTTCTTGGAGGGAATTGGGTTCTTTTGGGTGAATTGAAGTAATGATTTGGAATCACTTAATTAAGGGTATAATAGATTTATATAGGTGGTCTAACTACTAATAAAATGACCCTACTTAACAACTAATTAATTCTATAACCTTCCCTTAACGCCCTAACTTAAACAAATTAAGGAACATACTGCCCAACCCACGAGACCCCAACCCATGAGCCGTGCATGGACCCACAGGCCATGCTGGTCATCCATGGGTGTTGTAATGGAACTTAACTTGAACCCCCTTGACCCACAACCCTTCCCCACGGGGCGTGGGTGGACCCACAGGGCGTGAGTCCCCAACATGGGTCACTGCCTTGGGGCATATTTTGTGGACTGTTTTCGGGTGGTTTTACTGGGTCATCCTCAAGGACCCTTGGTTGGTCCTTGGGGGGCCGTACCTTGACTATTAACCCCTAAACACTTCATTCTAAGTATGGGAAGTTATTTTACGATTCAAACCCTCACGTCAAACTCTAGAGCCCTCACCTAAGGCTCTAGTTTAGCCTACTAGTTTTCCAGGTGTTACAATATCTCCCCCTTGGCAACATTCGTCCTCGAATGACAATGCTAAACACCTCTTGAAGCAAACGACTCTAGACAAGCAGCCCATCATGCATGCAACTCATCTAATGCACATCAACAAAGGAGAAACTTCATCTCCAAGCTGAACATATTCAATGCAACACAAGGAAGTAGAAACTACATCTAACAACCTATTTATGCATGAAATTCTCATAACTAGTCATGCTCAAGGAGGAACTACCATCTCCTAGTCATAACATGCTCAACATTTGCTCATGGAGCTCATATGCAATTTACTCTCAAAAATCATTTATTCAAGAAAGAATCTCTCAACTCCAAACTAAGGCATGCTCATATATTCATCTCATGAAGTCAAATAGGCAGCTCATACTCAATGCACTACAACATGAGGAAAATTAATTATAAAAACTTATCTTCTTTTAAATCACAAGCTTTGATGAACATGCATCATATAAGGACATCATGGCAACACATAATCACACATGAATCCACATATAGTACAAACCAAGAGGAACTTATCATCTCAAGAGTTCATCTGGGCCTACAAAACGGGGACTAAACTTCCCAACTTATTCCACCTTTCTAGGGTGAGAAACTCAAGTAAGCCCAATTCCTAGGTATTAGGAACAATCAACGACCTTGCTTACTAAGCACATCATCTCCACCTTGGGAGCAAGCCTAAATGGATTTTCTAAGCACCATTCATTTCAATTTAACTAAGGTCAGATTAAGTCATCACAAAGCCTTCACATTCACCACACATGGTGATTCTAAACTATGGTGAACTATACAACTACCCTTATTAGGAGTCTACTAATTGAACATCTCAAGGTCTCTTTTAACACCCTATTCCTTAAGTCTTCATCAACATAACCAAAGCTCAAAATAGCCAAGTAGGGTTCTGCCCTCTAATCATGTCTAGGTATTATCTAAACACCCTACTCAAAATGAACATACCTAAGATAAACCTTAACAAAGCAACTAACTCTTTGAAGTTGGTGAACACCTAAATATATCTCCCTCACCTTAGCTAGGTGGTACATGCAACCCTCAAAGTCAACCTTAAGACATAACATACTCCAAACTTATGGCATAGATTTTCCCCCCTTCCACTCACGGATAGGCTCATTCGGAAACTATCAATTTGACTATACATGTTCTACAATCACATAGGATTATAAAAATAATACTACCAATCCATCCTACGGATGACATCTAAATCTAGCATATCAAGTCCTATCTAGTCACATAGCCATAATTGGCATCCCAACCAAAATTTTCTCCCTTGCTCCTTGTAGCATGAGCCCTTCAAGTAGTCATATCTTGAAGAGCATCGGATAAGGAGAAAGACCTTATAGAGTTAAACTTTATGGCACGACTAGAAAATGAAGAAGTGAAGTTTCCTAATGTGGCGCGCTTCACACTTATGAACAAGACAATTCTAGAATCATTCTAAACCTTGTGCTCTGATACCAAGTTTGCCACGACCCAGGGGTACACTTTAGATGTAACATGGTGTACTTGACCCCGAAGGGGTTTCATACAAGCCCTTAGCATATCATAACATAACATAATATAAAAGTACATAAATTTTAAAACTTTATCCATACAATCGAAGTCTTTATAAAAGTAAAATGGAAGTCTTACTACACTTGTGTCAAACCATCTAATACAACTTTGAATACTTTTGGGTCATAGCCCATACAATAGTGTCAAACATAAAGAAAAGACATAAAGGAAATGGTGGCTTTATCCTCGATGCTATGAGGACTCACCAATCTTCAACTCCTTGTTCCTACTAAGAACCTAGCCTCTAGAATAGAACTCAAGATCGCTGAACCCTACATTTGATAAGAATATAAAATGTACTAAATATGTTAGCTAGCATGACATCATAAGAGAATAACACAAGGGTTAGCCAACATAAAATATAAGTCATGAGCATAAGAGACAATAACATAATAATAAGCATAATATCCAACATAGACATAATATGAGCATAAGTCATCATAAGGCATAATCCAACAACATAGGAAATACCACATATTCATAAGCTTAGTCCATACTTAAATCCTCTTAGCATAAGAGAAACTTCATAAGTAACCTTCAAGTTATACTTGTGCAATGCATAAATGACACCCTATAATCCCACCTAGGCTAAGTACAACTTTTAGGCCAACATACCTCTTTATCATCTTTTGATCTCATCATTAGCTTACTTCTCCATAGACAAGGGAATCTCTCACCTATAGTCAAACATAACATGGAAGGCAACTATATCAAAAATCCATCAAAACATAGATCATATAAGAGAAAAACATCTTAGGTAACATTAAGTCATACTTGTGCAATGCATGGATAAGACCCCATAATCCTACCCACAGTAAGTACTCCTTTAGGTCCTCTTACTCATACTTCTTGGTTGGAGACTATTCCCCCTCATAAAAACCTTAGAACACTATGAGGTACTTCCTTAAGTAAATCTTAGTTCATTGTTAGGTTGAACACTATGAGGCACTTCATTAAGCATACTCTTAGTTCCTTATTAATTTGAACCCTAGGAGATGCTTTTCAAGAATATCTAAGTTCATTGTTATCTTGACCAATATGAGATACTAAATTAAGTACATCTTAGCTTATTATGGTTTTGAACTCTAGGAGATGCTTCCTCAAGCATAGTCTTAGTTCATCAATTGTGTTGGACTCTAGGAGATGCTTCTTCAAGAATAATCTTAGTCCATTAGGTTTGAACTCTAGGAGATGCTTCTTCAAGCATAATTTTAGTTCACTACTAATCTTTTTTTATTTGGGATATAGCTTTAACCAACATGAGAACATGTGAGCTATCATATGATCCCTTCCAGTGTTACCCAAACCGTCAAGGGTTGGTCTACTTGCCTAAGGTAGAATTGGTTTATTATCTTAGTCAGATCCACTAGCTAACTTTCCTATGGCGCACGTAGTTATGGGATACAGAGATTGCTACTAGATACCCAAACTCCACTAGGTGAAGGCTTCTATCTCATGAGACATACTTTGGGAAATCCGGACTCTTCTAGGTGAGAGTTCCTATTTTGGAAGCCTAAACTAACCTAGGTGGGAACCTCCATCTCATTTCAATACCCACTCGGTGCTAGGCCTAAATCCCACAAGATAATTATTAAGTCTCTACTATGACTCAAGTTTCATGGAAGGATGTCCTTGACAATCAATCCAAGTTAATTTACTAAATAACTCTTCAGACCATGCGTGATCAACTATCACCATCCATGACCTAGATATAAAGGCTCTTTAGCCTTTGGTTCAATTAGATGAGAAAGCCTTTCAACCCTAGAACCATTACTGTGTGAGAACACCTTTCACATTAACTTCATTATGAGTTCATGAGAAACCTTTCAATCAGCCCACAACAACAACCTAATCATTACCACTTCACTCTCAAAGTGTTCACAAGGCATGTGCATAGATTCATATAAACATGCATCCTATCATATTTTGCCCTCTTAGGGTCGCTCATATCAAATTAACATATCTAGAATTACTACATTAGACATGGATATCAACATAACTCAAGTGATTCTATCACTTCATACAATCTATCATTCATTATGTAGATTAGGTAGGTAAAGGTCTTCCACCATAGTTCTAGCCATTAGTCTTTTATTTTCATATAGAATTTACTCTCAAGCCTTAAACATGCATAATTCATCTTATTAACTTTACCTTCTAATGCTAGTGATCAACATCTATAACTACAAGCCTTACTCTCAAAGCTTTACCTCTTACAATCATCATACCTATCTAGATCAAAAGACATTATAGTTACAATCTTCATCTTTAGGAAATTCTAGTCTTAATTCATCATAAAAGCTCAATCTCATTCATTGCTAGTCAAGATCCATCATATAATATTTTGACTTAATTCAATTCATGTTTACATACTTCTATTCTTGATCAATTGTTATACATGTCATCAATTCTAGAAGATCACCTATGAATCCTCAATTTCACTTCACAAGACAAACTCTCATTCTTCAATTTCATCAATTACACTAGGGTTAACCATGGGAAACATGTAATATCATTATAATATCATGATTCAATACTAAATAAATCATAAACAAGTACTATCCACTCAATTGGAATTATACTCAACACTACCCATAATATAGTAAGAAACCCTAACTAGAATTGGGGGTTTGTCTTCACAATTCGGGAAATTCTAGGGGGCTCCATGGATGGAAGAATCCATTGATGAATAAGCTAACAATCCTTGATTATAAAGCCCTCACAAAATCTTGCAACAATTGAGGAATTTGACCTAGCTTTCTTCTCTTCTTCTTCTTCTTCTTCTTCACTTTTTAGAGAGAGGATTTCTTGGAGGGAATTGGATTCTTTTGGGTGAATTGAAGTAATGATTTGGAATCACTTAATTAAGGGTCTAATAGATTTATATAGGTGGTCTAATTACTAATAAAATGACCCTACTTAATAACTAATTAATTTTATAACCTTCCCTTAACCCCCTAACTTAAACAACTTAAGGAACATACTGCCCAACCCACGAGACCCTGACTCATGCACCGTGCATGGACTTAGGGGCCGTGCTGGTCATCTGTGGGTGTTGTACTTGAACTTAACTTGAACCCCCTTGACCCCCGACCCTCCCCCATGGGGCATGTGTGGACCCACGGGGAGTGAGTCCCCAACGTGGGTCACTGCTTTGGGGTAGATTTTGTGGACTGTTTTAGCGTGGTTTTCTAGGGTCATCCTCAAGGACCCTTGGTTGGTCCTTGGGGAGTCGTACCTTGACCTTTAACCCCTAAACCCTTCATTCTAAGTATGGGAAGTCATTTTATGATTCTAATGCACATAAACAAAGGAGCCCATCATGCATTCAACATTTAGACTAGCAGCCCATCATCCCTCAAACACCTCTTGAAGGAAACGACTCTAGACTAGCAGCCCATCATGCATTCAACTCTTCTAATGCACATAAACAAAGGAGGAACTTCCTCTCCAAGCTAAACATACTCAATGCAACACAAGGAAGTCGAAACTACATCTAACAACCCATTTATGCATTAAATTCTCATAACTAGTCATGTTCAAGGAGGAACTACCATCTCCTAGTCATAACATGCTCAACATTTGCTCATGGAGCTCATATGCAATTTAAGGAAGAATCTCTCAACTCCAAACTAAGGCATGCTCATATATTCATCTCATGAAGTCAAATAGGCAGCTCATACTCAATGCACTACAACATGAGGAAAATCAATTATAAAAACTTATCTTCTTTTAAATCACAATTTTTGATGAACATACATCATATAAGGACATCATGGCAACACATAAACACACATGACTCCACATATAGTACAAACCAAGAGGAACTTATCATATCCAGAGTTCATATGGGCCTACAAAACGGGGACTAAACTTCCCAACTTATTCCACCTTTCTAAGGTGACAAACTCAAGTAAGCCCAATTCCTAGGCATTAGGAACACTCAACGACCTTGCTTACTAAGCACATCATCTCCCCCTTGGGAGCAAGCCTCAACGGATTTTCTAAGCACCATTCATTTCAATTTATCTAAGGTCGGATTAAGTCATCACAAAGCCTTCAGATTCATCACACATGGTGATTCTAAACTATGGTGAACTATACTACTACCCTTATTAGGAGTCTACTAATTGAACATCTCAAGGTCTCTTCTAACACCCTATTCCTTAAGTCTTCATTACCATAACCAAAGCTCAAAATAGCCAAGTAGAGTTCTACCCTCTAATCATGTCTAGGTATTATCTAAACACCCTAATCAAAATGACTATACCTAAGATCAATCATAGCAAAGTAACTAACTCTTTGAAGTTGGTCAACACCTAAACATATCTCCCTCACCTTAGCTAGGTGGTACATGCAACCCTCAAAGTCAACCTTAAGACATAACATACTCCAAACTTATGGCATAGACTTTCCCCCCTTCCACTCACGGATAGGCTCATTCGGGAACTAACAATTTGACTATACGGTTTCTACAATCACATAAGATTATAACAATAATACTACCAATCCATCCTATGGATGACATATAAATCTAGCATATCAAGTTCTATCTAGTCACATACCCATAATTGGCATCACAACCAACATTTTCTCCCTTGCTCCTTGTAGCATGAGCCCTTCGAGTAGTCATATCTTGAAGACCATCAGATAAGGAGAAAGACCTTATAGAGTTAAACTCTATGGCACGACTAGAGAATGAAGAAATGAAGTTTCCTACTCATCTAATAGCTTCCTATTCATAAATGTGGCGCGCTTCACACTTATGAACAAGACTCTACTAGAAGTGGTTTGAGATAATCCTAGAATCATTCTATACTTTGTGCTCTGATACCAAGTTTGTCATGACCCAGGGGTACCTCCTAGATGTAACATGGCGTACTTGACCCCGAAGGGGTTTCATACAAACCCTTAGCATATCATAACATAAAATAATAGAAAAGTATGGAAATTTTAAAACTTTATCTATACAATCAAAGTCTTTATAAAAGCAAAGCGGAAGTCTTACTACACTTTTCTCAAACCATCTAATACAACTTTGAATACTCTTGGGTCACAGCCCATACAATAGTCTCAAATATAAAGAAAAGACATAAAGGAAATGGTGGCTTTATCCTCGATAGTATGAGGACTCACCAATCTTCAACTCCTTGCTCCTACTAAGAACCTAACCTCAAGAATAGAACACAAGATCGCCAGACTATACATTTGATAAGAATGTAGGCAAGAGTATGCGTTAGTACGAAATGTACTAAATATGTTAGCTAGCATGACATCATAAGAGCATAACACAAGGGTTAGCCAACATAAAATAGAAGTCATGAGCATAAGAGACAATAACATAATCATAAGCATCATCTCCAACATAGACATAATATGCGCATAATTCATCATAAGGCATAATCAAACAATAGAGGAAACACCACATATTCATAAGCTTAGTCCATACTTAAATCCTCTTAGCATAAGAGAAACTTCATAAGTAACCTTCAAGTTATACTTGTGCAATGCATAGATGAGACCCCATAATACCACCTAAGCTAAGTACAACTTTTAGGCCATCATACCTCTTTATCATCTTTTGATCTCATCATTAGCTTACTTATCCATAGACAAGTGAATCTCTCACCTTCATTCAAACATAACATGGAAGGCAACTATTGCAAAAATCCATCAAAACATGCATCATATAAGAGAAACACTTCTTAGGTAACCTTAACTCATACTTGTGCAATGCATAGATAAGACCCCATAATCCTACCCACACTAAGTACTCCTTTAGGTCATCTTACTCATATATCTTGGTTGGAGACTATTCCCCCTCATAAAAACCTTAGAACACTATGAGGTACTTCTTTAAGCACATGTTAGTTCATTGTTAGGTTGAACACTATGAGGCACTTCATTAAGCATACTCTTATTTCCTTATTAATTTGAACCTTAGGATATGCTTCTCAAGCATATCTAAGTTCATTGTTATCTTGAACACTATGAGATACTACATTAAGTACATCTTAGCTCATTATGGTTTTGAACTCTAGGAGATGCTTCCTCAAGCATAATCTTAGTTCATCAATTGTGTTGGACTCTAGGATATGCTTCATCAAGCATAATCTTAGTCCATTAAGTTTGAACTCTAGGGGATTCTTCTTCAAGCATAATCTTAGTTCACTACTAATCTTGTTGTAGTTGGGATATAGCCTTAGCCGACATGAGAACATGTGAGCTATCACATGATCCCTTCCGGTGTTACCTACACCGTCAAGGGTTCGTCTACTTGCCTAAGGTAGAATTGGTTTATTAGCTTAGTCAGATCAACTAGCTAACTTTCCTACGGGGAACGTAGTTATGGGATACAGAGATTGCTACTAGAAACCCAAACTCCACTAGGGGAAGGCTTCCATCTCATGAGACTTACTTTGGGAAATCCGGACACTTCTAGGTGAGAGTTCCCATTTTTGAAGACCAAACTCAATTAGGTGGGAACCTCCATCTCATTTCAATATCCACTCAGTGCTAGGCCTAAATCCCACAAGACAGTTATTAAGTCTCTACTATGACTCAAGTTTCATAGAAGGATGTCCTTGACAATCAATCCAAATTAATTCACTAAATAACTCTTTAGACTATGCATGAGCAACTATCACCATCCATGATCTAGATATAAAGGTTCTTTAGCCTTTGGTTCAATTAGCTGAAAAAACCTTTCAACCCTAGAACTATTACTATGTGAGAACACCTTTAACATTAAGTTCATTATGAGTTCATGATAATTACCTTTCAATCAGCCCACAACAACAACCTAATCATTAACACTTCACTTCAAAGAGTTCATAAGGCTTGTACATAGATTCATACAAACATGCATCATATCATATTTTGCCCTCTTAGGGTAAAAGCTCATATCAAATTAACATATCTAGAATTACTTCATTAGACATGGATATCAACATAACTCAAGTGATTCTATCACTTCATACAATCTATCATTCATAAGGTAGATTAGGTAAGTAAAGGTCTTACACCATAATTCTAGCCATTAGTTTTCTATTCTCATAAAGACTTTACTCTTAAGCCTTAACATGCATAATTCATCTTATTAACTTTACCTTCAAACCCTAGTGATCAACATTCATAATTACAAGCCTTACTCTCAAAGCTTTACCTCTTACAATCATTATACATATCTAGATCACAAGACATTATAGTTACAATCTTCATCTTTAAGCAATTCTAGTCTTAATTCATCATAAAAGCTCAATATCATTCATTGCTAGTCAAGATCCATCATATAATCTTTTGACCTAATTCAATTCATGTTTACATACTTCTATTCTTGATCAATTGCTATACATGTCATCAATTCTAGAAGATCACCTATGAATCCTCAATTTCACTTCACAAGGCGTAAACCCACATTCTTCAATTTCATCAATTAGACTAGGGTTAACCATTAGAAATATGTAATATCATTATTATATCACGATTTAATACTAAATCAATCATAAACAACTACTATCCACTGAATTGGAATCATTCTCAAGACTACCCACAATATAGGAAGAAACCCTAGCTAGAATTGGGGGTTTATCTTCACAATTGGGAGAATTCTACGGGGCTCCATGGATGGAAGAATCCATGGATGAATAAGCTAACATACATTGATTATAAAGCCCTCACAAAAGCTTTCCACAATGGAGAAATTTGACCTAGCTTTCTCTTCTTCTTCTTCTTCTTCTTCACTTTCTAGAGAGAGGATTTCTTGGAGGGAATTGGGTTCTTTTGGGTGAATTGAAATAATGATTTAGAATCACTTAATTAAGGGTCTAATAGCTTTATATAGGTGGTCTGATTAGTAATAAAAAGACCCTACTTAATAACTCATTAATTCTAGAACCTTCCCTTAACCTACTAACTTAAACAACTTAAGAAACATACTGCCCAACCCACGAGACCCCGACCCATGGGCCGTGCATGGACCCACGGGCCATGCTGGTCATCCGTGGGTGGGGTACTGGAACTTCACTTGAACCCTTGACCCACGACCCACCTCCACGGGGTGTGGGTGGACCCATGGGGCGTGAGTCCCCAACGTGGGTCACTACCTTGGGGCATATTTTGTGGAATGTTTTATGGTGGTTTTCTAGGGTCCTCCTCAAGGACCCTTGGTTGGTGCTTGGGGAGTCGTACCTTGAAGTTTAACTCCTAAACCCTTCATTCTAAGTACGAGATGTCATTTTATGATTCAAACCCTCAGTCAAACTCTAGAACCCTCACCTAAGGCTCTAGTTTAGCCTTCTAGTTTTCCGGGTGTTACAATATCTCCCCCTTGGGAACATTTATCCTCGAATGGCGATTCTAAACATCTCTTGAAGGAATGACTCTAGACTAGCAGCCCATCATGCATGCAACTCATCTAATGCACATAAACAAAGGAGGAACTTCATCTATAAGCTAAACATACTTAATGCATCACAAGGAAGTAGAAACTAGTTTTGGTAATTGATGCTAGTGTTATGGAATGGATACTTCCCACATGAATTACCTAATTATGAATGTATGAATGTGAACGGTTTACTCACATAAATGATTCTAGGTTGAACGGATTGCTCACCTAAAATGAATCTATACTAAAAGACTATGTAATTGATGAGGCTAGAGGTGACTACCCTTGACCTCCATAAATGAAGGATATGAGGTGATTTCCCATACTCCTTAGAGTTGAATAAGAGGATTTCCCATGTTCCTATTATGCTGAATGGACATGGAGGCGAGTACCCATGATCCTTATGAAATGATGTTAAGGCGAGTACCCGTGTCATATGATGTGATTGTGGAGGCGAGTACCCATGATCTTAAGGTAAGTAAGGCAAGAGGCGAATACCCATTAGCCTTTGTAGGCTAGGCAAATAGGCGAATCCCCATCTCCTTAAAATTAAGTATGAATAATGTTAATTATGTTATGAAGAATGAATAGCTTGGATTGTTTCTTGAGATTCCTTCCATGAGGTAAGCTTGACTAAAGGCGGATGACCCAAGTCTTGACTAAGGATAAGTAAGGTTGCTTGAGAAGTGTTCCTTCCTTATTATGATGATGATTTATGTGCATTGATTATGCTTATGGTTTATATTGACTAACCATTATGTTTATGTTTTTTAAGCTAGCTTTCATATTTAATACATGTTTGTACTAACGCAGACTCTTGCCTACATTTCTTATCAAAATGTAGGGTCCGACGACATTGATTCTCACACTTGTGGCTAGGTTCATAGTTGATCAAGAAGGGAAGATTTGGTGAGTCCTCATTGTATTCAAGGATGTGATCACCACTTTCTTTTATGTCTTTCATTTTATGTCTAGGACTATTGTATGGGCTTTGACCCAAGACTTTATTCATAATGGTTAGATGGTTTGAGACAATTTTATTAAACTTCCGCTCGTTTTATAATGACTATGATTGTTTTGAAATGTTTTAAATATACGCATCAGTTCTATTACTTTATGTTATGATATGCTAAGTGGCTTGTATGAGGATTTTCCGGGTCTTGTACACCTTGTTACATCTAGGGGGTACCCTTGGGTCGTGACATAATCCAAAACCCACATTATATGATCATAACTTGGAAAACATGGGCATTACATGGGTTCATGGGGAATCATCATAAAAATATGAGATTAACTCAATTCATGCATAAGAGATCCTAGATCAATCAATAATCAAGAGAACCCACAACAAGAAGAAAACACTAACTCAATAGGGGATTTCTATCTTTGAAAATAGGAGAATTTGGGAACTCCATGAATGGAAGGAAACCATAGATGAAAACTATCATACCTCAATGCCAATTGCTTAACTTCAATGGAGGAATTAAAGACTAGACTTGAAACCCTAGGTTGATCCCTTATTCTTCAAGCTTTCTAGAGAGAGAAATATTTTGAGAGGAAGACTTGTTCTTCTTTTGTAAATTTGAGTGAATGATTTTAAATTGGGAAATTTTGGAGTGAAAACACTTATATAGGGTTTTTGGTGAAGGGTAAAATGACATAGTATTAGGCTACACTGATTAGGAAAAGACCCAAAAGCCCCTAGCAGTTAAACTGCCGATCCAGACGACAGGGACAACATATAGACCGTGGTTCAACCAACGGTCTGTCCTGTTCAATCGTCGTTTAGTGTCAGAAACCATAATTTGAGGCCTTGGTCGACGGACCTCATCCACGGACCATGGGTCTAACGATGGTCCGTCGATCCTGGCCGTGGATCTAGACCCCTTTTTCTGGAAAAACCCAACTGCCAACCACGGACACCTCCTACGGTCCGTGGGTAGTTCCATGGGCCGTCGATGGCTCCGTAGGAACTGGCACCAATTTTCTTAAAATTTGAATTTTTTTTATTTTTTTTACCCTTTCTCGAATCCGAGTTGTTACATTATCTCCCACTTGGGATCATTCGTCCTCGAATGAGATTCAAAACATCATAAGGAAGGTAGGAACTTAACCTAATAGCCCAACATGCATGCAATCATATAAATGCACATATCTGAGGAGGAAACATCAACTCCAAGCTAAAGCATGTTCAAAACTTCATATCATGAAGTCTATATGCAACTCATACTCAAATGCACATAAACATGTAGAAATCAATCAAATTGACTCATTTTTTAAAAACATAAGCTTTTTCATGAACATACATAAATGAGGAAATCATGGGAATATCTAAGACACATGACACCAAAAGAGTAAACCATGAGGAACTCAATACCTCAAGCTAGAGTAAGGGTAGAAGGAAAGAGATAAGGATATTGGGACATCATATCGGCCTCGGAATCCCAAGTAGCACCCTCAACTAAATGATTCCTCCACAACACTTTCACGGATGCAACTTCTTTATTTCTCAACTTCTTGACTTGCCGGTCTAAAATTTAAACCAGAACTTCTTCATAGAAAAGATTCTCCTTAACTCCCAAATCTTCTAAGGGAACTATGGATGTCGGATCACCAACACATTTCTTCAACATAGAGACATGGAAAACCGAATGCACCGATGCCAATTCATTCGGCAATCCAAGTACATAAGCAACTTTATCAATACGCCTTAAAATCTGATATGGGCCCACATATCGGGAACTAAGCTTCCCTTTCTTACAAAACCTCATTTCATCCTTCATGGGTGAAATTTTCAAATAGACCCAATCATTATCATCAAACTCAAGATCTCTTCTCCTAATATCGGCATATGACTTTTGACGACTTTGAGCCATTTTCAATCTTTCTCTAATAAGTCAAACTTTTTCCATGGCCTCATGTACTAACTCGAGTCCTATCAAGGAAACTTCACCCACCTCAAACAAACCTATAGGAGATCTACACCTCCTACCAGAAAGTGCCTCAAATGGAGCCATACCAATACTTAAGTGATAACTATTGTTATAGGCGAACTCAATCAAAGGCAAGTGGTCATCCCAATTACCCTTGAAATCTATCACACAATATCTCAACCTATCTTCCAAAGTTTGGATAGTACGCTCCGCTTTCCCATCGGTTTGTGGATGAAAAGTCGTCCTAAGCTTGTCACGAGTACCAAGGCCCCTTTTGAAAGATTTCCAAAACTGAGAAGTGAACTAGGTGCCACGATCGGAGATAATGGACAAGGGAACTCCATGCAACCTTAATATTTCCCTCATGTACATTCTAGCATAATCTTCCGCCGAATAAGAAACCTTGATGGGAATAAAATGAGCCGATTTCGTCATTCAATCTACTATGACCCAAATAGAGTCATGTTGTCACCGGGTTCGAGGTAACCCAACCACAAAGTCCATATTCAAATCTTCCCACTTCTAAGTAGGAATGCTAATGTCTTGGGATAAACCTCCCGGTTTCTGATGCTCAACTTTCACATGTTGACAATTAGGACACTTAGCCACAAATTCTGAAATATCCTTCTTCATCCCGTTCGACCAATACATCTCCCATAAATCATGGTATATCTTGGTGGCTCCCGTGTGAATGGAATACCGAGAACTGTGGGCTTTTGACAAGATATGTTCCCTCAAATCATCTACATTGGGAACACACAAACGGCCTTGATATCTAAGTACCCCATCTCCCCCTTGGTAGAAAGCCACTAAGGAATTTTTAAGCACTGCTTCTTTTAATTCTACTAAAATTGGATGAAGATCTTGCTTGGCTTTCACATCAGCTACAAAGGACGATTCTGAACCATTGTGAACCACAACACCACCTTTGATAGAGTCTACAAACTAAACACCTAATCGAGCCAATCCTTGAACATCTCAGACTAACTTTTTTTTATCATCCTCAATATGAGCAACACTTCCCATAGATAACCGACTAATAGCATCTGTCACCACATTCGCCTTACCGGGGTGATAGAGAACACTCATATCGTAATCTTTCAATAACTCAAGCCACCTTCTTTGGTGAAGATTTAGATCCTTCTGATTAAACACATATTGCAAACTCTTGTGGTCGGTAAAAACATCTACATGGACAACATACAAATAGTGCCTCCAAATCTTTAAGGCAAAGAAAACCGCCACTAGTTTAAGGTCATGGGTAGGATAATTCTTCTGATGAATCTTAAGTTGCCTTGAAGCATAGGCAATAACATTCCCATTTTGCATAAGTACACATCCTAGCCCAATTCTTGAGGCATCACAATAAACAACAAAACCATTAGTCCCTTTCGGTAAGGTCAATACCAGAGCGGAAGTAAGTCTATCCTTCAATTCCTGAAAGCTCTTCTCACAAGCTTCGAACCATATGAACTTAGTCTTCTTTTGAGTCAATGATGTCAATGGAGAGGCAATTGATGAAAACCCCTCAACAAACCTTGTGTAGTAACCAGCCAAACCCAAAATACTTCTAATATCTAAAAAGGATAGAGGTCTAGGCCAACTCTTAACCGCATCTGTCTTCTTAGGATCTACCTCAATACCCTTACTTGAAACAATATGGTAGAGGAAAGCTATGGACCTTAGCCAAAACTCACTTTTGCTAAACTTTGCAAAGAGTTGTTGGTCCTTGAGTATTTGAAAAACAATCCTCAAATGATTGATGTGATAATCCTCACTTCTAGAATAGATCAATATGTCATCAATGAACATAATCACAAACATCTTAAGGTACAGTCTAAACACCCTATTCCTCAAATTCATAAATGCTGCCGGAGCATTAGCCAAGCCAAACGTCATTACCAAAAATTTATAATGACCATACCTAGTTCAAAAGGTCATTTTCGGAATGTCATCTTCCTTCACCCTTAATTGGTGATAACATGACCGAAGGTTAATCTTGGAGAAGTAACTCTCTCCTTGACGTTTGTCAAATAAATCATCTATTCTGGGAAGAGGATACTTATTCCTAATGGTCACTTGTTCAACTAATGATAGTCAATACACATACGAAGAGAACCATCTTTCTTTCTAACAAACAAAACTGGAGCACCCCATGGAGAGATACTTGGTCGGATGAAACCTGTATCCAACAAATCTTTCAATTGCTACTTCAATTCTTTAAGTTCTACCGGAGCCATTCGGTAAGGAGGAATCAGATAGTTTGCGTATCTTAAAGAAGGTCAATACTGAAGTCTATTTCTCTTTCGGGAGGAATACCGGGTAAATCATCTGGGAACATTTCTAGAAACTCATTAACAATGGGTACCGACTCGAGATTAGGGGTTTCAGAACCTAAATCCCCCACCCTAACTAGATGGTAAATGCAACCCTTAGCAATCATCTTTCTAGCTTTAAGACAAGAGACAAACTGACCCTTAGGCTTATAATTTCCCCATGTCCATTCTAGGACAGGCTCATTCGGGAACTGAAACTTGACTACACGAGTTCTACAATCAATAGAAGCATAACATGAGTGCAGCCAATTCATACCAAGGATAACATCAAAATCTAGCATATCAAGATCTACCAAGTAAATGAGAGTAACTCTATGGCACAAGGAGACATGAAACTTTCTATAGACCCTTTAGCCACAATAGAATCACAAACAGGAGTAGAGACAAAAATGGGATCTAACAACACTTCCGGAAGAATATCAAACCTCATCGCCACATATGGCGTCACAAAAGACAAGGTAGCACCAGGATCAAGTAAAGCATAAACATCAAGTTGGAAGACTTTCAACATACCGGTAACCACATTGGGTGAACCCTCTTTCTCATGACGAGTCTGTAATGCATAAAATTTGTTTTGCTTGGGAGCATTTGGACCTGAACCACTTGGACCGGATGAAGGATTAGGTTGAGACCTTCGGCGATTATCTCTTTCATTCTTAGCAACTGAAGTATAATCTCTTATCTTGTGGTCCATCTTACCACAACCAAAACAAGCATTGGAACCTGCTAACCACTTACCCTCGTGCTTCCTTCACATTTAGCACAAGTAGTCAATAAAGGCCCACTACCATTCCCTCCTTGAGGCTTAAGGTTAGACACCCTATCTTTTTTGAACCTAGAAGGAGCATCAGAGTAACCTTGACCCGAAAACCTTTGTCGAAACCTAGAACGACCATGTCCATCGGACCTTGCATGTGAGAAACTACCATTATCGGTTTAAGCCCTCTTTGTCTCTCTAGACTTTTCCTTCAGTTTCTCCTCTTAGATTTGTTGAGCATGAACCATGAGACGAGAAATATGCATGTCATTAACAAGCATGGCGGTACGGCACTCCTTAACAACAATTTCAGACACACCCGAAACAAACTTTCTCATTTTTTCCCTAGGATCAACAAGCATTATGGGAGTATATCGAGTCAATTGTGTGAACTTCAAAGCATATTCCTTCACACTCTTGCTTCCTTTAAGAAGGTTGATGAACTCAAGCACCTTTGCCTCCCTTATCTCAAGGGGGAAGAACCTATCAAGGAAAGGAACTTTGAACTTTTGCCAATCAAGAGGACCCGCATTTTCCGGCCTCCCTTCTTTCCATTGGTTGTACAATATTTGAGCAAGACCCTTAAGTTGATAAGCCGCCAACTTTGCCTTTTTCACCGGCTTCACTCCCATGATCATCAACACCTTGTAAACCTCATCAATGAACTCTTAAAGATATTTCTCAACCTTAGAATGATGAAACTCCAAAGGATTCATTCTAGTGAGGTCCCTCACTCTAGATGCCGTCGTACCCACATTTGGATTCATGGGAACCGCAACCTCCCTATTGGCTTGGGTCGTTACTGCTTGGGCCAACACTTGAAAAGCAGCCCTAAACACTACATTAGTCACTTGCTCGGCCAAAGGATCGACTAGGACTTGATAAGCTTGAGGAGGAGCTTCTTGTTCCGCATTCTCCCTTACATTTCTTCTAGCATAAGCTCTTCAAGTAGCCATCTCCTATAGAGCATTGGATAAGGATTAGGAGAGAGAGACATTATAGAGTTAAACTCTATCGCACGACTTTAGAATAATGAATGAAGTGGAGTTTCCTAAACATCTTCTAGCATGTAATTCATAAATGTGGCGCGCTTCACACTCATGAACAAGACTCTACTCAACGTGGCTTATGAGACATCCTAGGACCTTTATAAACCTTGTGCTTTGATTACCAAGTTTTTCATGACCCAAGGTACCCCTAGGTGTAACATAGCGTATAGGACCATGAGAGGCCCCATACAAGCCACTTCGCATTCATAACATAAGAAATATAACAAAAGTGTTAAAGAGAAATATTTCAAGTCCAAATCATTTTATAAAAGTAAAGCGGGAGTCTAAAACATTTGTCTCAAAGCCATCTAGTACATAAGAATAAATTTGGGCAAAGCCCATACAACATGTTCAAAAACTGAAAATAAGGAAAAGATGGAAAACAATAATGTCCATCCTTGAAGAATGAGGACTTACCCAAAGCTCAGAATCTCCTCAACAAACTCTAGCCACGAAACTGGGAACCCTGACTGTCGGACCCTACATTTAGGGAAATGTAGGCAAGAGTATGCGTTAGTATAAAATATGTACCAAGTATGATAGCCATGCATAAAACATATGAAAACATGCTTAAAGAGAGATACCTTCATAAGATAAAATGAGAAAGCTAAAACATGAGTCATAAAATATGGTCAATGCACATAATCATCATCATAAACATATATGAAATACTTCTTTGAAGTAACCTTAGTTCATCATAACTTGCTTGTGGGAATTAGCCTGAATTGACATATAAGACCATGAGAGATATCATCATGGAATCCTCTGTCTCCCACAACGAAAAGAGTTGTCCTACTTGCCACGGTAATGACCAAGAACTTCTAGCTTATGTGGATCCACTAGCTGATGTCTATCTAGACAATTCTATGTTGGCACATAGTTTATGGGACATGGGTAATCGCCACTTTTCCACTCGGTACTAAGCTTAACTTCCACGGAATAGTTCTTATCCATTTTCATCTTAGCTTTTAAAGGAACATGGGTAATTGGATCTTGTCCTTACATCATGTGACTTGGGTAATCGTCTCTTGTCTTTCAATTAGAGAGCATGGGTAATCTCCTCTTGCCTCATCATTAGAATAGCTTCTTAGCATTGGTTCATTTTAGGTGAGAAAGCCTTTCAACCCTAAGAACTCTTATTATGGGAGAAAACCTTTCACAATTCATGCTTACATATGTATATGAGAAATCCTTTCAACAACACAATAAGAACAACATCATTGATACTTCAATCTCAAAGCATCCTTCAAACATTTACATAGATTTAATGAGAACATGCTTGATTTCATATTTTCTCTTTCATAATCCAAAACTCACATTATATTATCATAACTTGGAAAACATGGGGATTACATGGGTTCATGGGGGGGTCATCATAAAAATATGAGATTAACTCAATTCATGCATAAGAGATCCTAGATCAATAAATAAAATCAATAATAAAGAGAACCCACAACATAGAAGAAAACTTTAACTCAATTGGGGATTTCTATCTTTGAAAATAGGAGAATTTGGGGACTCCATGAATGGAAGGAATCCATGGATGAAAAATATCATACCTCAATGCAAATTTCTTAAATTCGACGGAGGAATTAGAGACTTGACTTGAAACCTTAGGTTGATCCCTTCTTCTTCAAGCTTTGTAGAGAGAGAAATATTTTGAGAGGAAGACTTGTTCTTCTTTTGTAAATTTGTGAGTTTTATTTTCAATTGGGAAATTTTGGAGTGAAAACACTTATATAGGGGTTTTGGTGAAGGGTAAAATCACATAGTATTAGGCTAGACTAATTAGTAAAAGACCCAAAAGCCCCTAGCAATGAAACTGCCGACCCAGATAATGGGGAAAACCTATGAACCGTGGTTCAACCAAAGGTCTATCCTGTTCAACTATCGTTTAGTGTCAGAAACCATAATTTCAGGGCTTGGTCGACGGACCTCATCCACGGACCGTGGGTCAAACGATGGTCCATCGATCCTGGCCGTGAATCTAGACCCCTTTTTTTTGGAAAACCCTAACTGCCAACAACGGACACCTCCCACGATCCGTGGGTAGTTCCACGGGCTGTGGATGGCTCCGTAGGAACTGGCACCAGTTTTTTTTTTTAAATTGAAATTTTTATTTTTTTTACACTTTCTCGAATACGAGGTGTTACATGATAGAATTGTTAAAATTTGATTCTAAGGTAATCTTCTTGATCGTTTTATAAAAAATGACTGTTCAAGGTTCAAAAGCTCCCCAAACACTAAAACTCGCATAAAAACAAAATGAATGACCAGGTGACTGAACTGTCAGTCCCAACAAGTCATAAATGACCTGGGGTCGCTACAAGAAAGCTCTGATTGATAAAACCGAGGCATAAACACAGAAATGACATGAAGGTCATTAAAATAATTGCGCTCAATTCTATAATCAAGTTCCTAATCTTGATGCCAATCAATTTTTCAAGTCACATAATTTCTAATTTTCAAACCTAGAGCTAAGTCTCAATTTCTTCTAAAATATCATAAATTTAATGATATTCATATAATAGAATACACTTAATATTTAATTACCCATCTCACAATAGTAGAACTTGAATCATAATATGATAACTATACGAAAAGGAAATCCAAAATCAACCCAAACTCTATCAAAATAGTACTTATCCTGCATACAAGGACTAAGCAGAATCTTATTATATTTTTAGCAATTCATTCCTATCTAATACTTTCCAATTATTAGTTAATATTATTATAATTTTCCAACTGAAACTTGTCCCTTTAAGGACCCATTCCAACATAATACCAAATTTAAGTGTTCAATTCTTTTCCTCCCACCATTATGAAACTGACGCCACAAATATGTTAATACTTTCACTAGCCAGTATAAAAACAACAACATCTGATTAAGAGATGAATTAAGCCATAACAATCTAATAATAAAAGCTTAGCCAAAAATTTTACCTGAAGGAAGAGAACTCACTACTCACGTCGTTCTCTTAATGTGTGTGATCTAAAGTCACACGCACTATGCGGTTCCCTCAAATAATATAAGTCCAGTTTATTTTTACACATTGACTAAGTGGTATAGGGAAATAAATAAATTATAGACTGAACCCATTAACCAATAAATATAATAATTATATAACAAATACAAAACATTTACATAACTGTAGTTCTCAAAACAACCTAATGGATCATTACAGCATTTACCAGTAAAACAAATTTTCTTCCTTGAAAGATAAAAGAATAGGAGGTACCTGAACTGTAACACCCCGTATCGGAAAAAGAGAAAAGAAACCAATTTTTGGAAAGTTACAGGTGGCTGCCACGGAGGCCAACCACGTCCCATGGGTAGGACCACAGACTGTAGTGTGGTCCATGGATTGGCCACCTTTCCAAGAGTTCTGAAACTCAGGACCACGGCTAGACCTACGGACCGTAGGTCAGACCACGGTCTGTGGTTCGAGACCCAAAATCCTAGTCCCAGATGACCAACGACGGTCCACCAGGATGGACCGCAGGTCAGACCACGGTCCGTCGACTGGGGTCGGTCGGAGGTCAGCTGGCAGTTAATTGAGAAGTAGTTGGGTTTTTTCCTAATTAATTAGTTCCTATACTATGTCGTTTTTCCCTTCACTAAGACCCCTATATAAGCATTTTCAACCCCCAAATTATCCCATTCACTTCATTCTTCCAAATTCACAAAAGAAGAACTCTTCAAATAATTCTCTCTCTAGAACTAGAAGAAGAAGAAGAAGAAGAAGAAGACGAAGAAGAAGAAGAAGAAGAAGAAGAAGAAGAAGAAGAAGAAGAAGAAGAAGAAGAAGAAGAAGAAGAAGAATAAGAAGAAGAAGAAGAAGGAAGAGGATTCACCTAGGGTTTCAAGTAATGGTCTGAATTCTTCCATTGAAGGCTAGCTTTTGGATTCAAGGTATGATAGTTTTCATCCATGGATTCCTTCCATCCATGGAGTTCCCAAATTCTCTATTTCTAAAGGTAGAATTCCCTAATTAAGTTAGGGTTTTCTTCAATCACTATGTGTTCTTTTGATTATTGATTTATATGATTGAATTATGATCTCTTATGCATGAATTGATGATACATGATGATTTCATGCTGATTTCCCCATGAACCCATGAAATCCCTTATATTTTCAATGTTATGAATCATATGATGTGGGATTTTAATCTAATAGGAAGAGTTTTATGAAAATTAAGCATGTATTGCTAGCTTTACATGTATTTATGATGAAATCCATATCTAACCCATGTTTTCTAAGCATTGATGATTGAAAGTAGGTATTGAACCTCAAGAGGTAAATCATAGACTTATGCATTTTCTTATGAAATCTATGCAAATGTTTTAAGGGTTCTTTGAGAGTAAAGTACCAATGATGAGGTTGTTGTTGTGTTGTTGAAAGGACATTCTCATAAACATAACTAGCATGATGTGAAAGATTTTCTCACATAGAAAGGATTCTTAGGTTGAAAGGTTTTCTCACCTAATTGAATCAAAGAGTAAGAGCTATCCTAATGAACTAGCTTGGTTTGGTTGTCCAAGGTCACCATTCCATGGATGATGAGATAAGTCAAGACTTAATAACTATTCCATGGGATTTATGCTTAGCACCGAGAGGATATTGAGATGGAGGCTCTCCCGTTCATAGAGGTCAGGTTTCTACAAGCAATCTCCTTATCCCTTACCTATGTGCCCCCATAGGATGATTGTCTAGATAGACATTAGCTAGTGGATCCACATAAGCTAGTAGTTCATGGTTCTACCTTGGCAAGTAGGACAACCCTTTTCGGTGTGGAAGACACCGGGGGATCATGTTATAGCTCACATGGTCTCTATGTCGGTTAAGGCTAATTCCCCACATTAATAATGAACTAAGGCTACTTCAAGAAGTATCTCACATGAGTTCAACGGTTTTAAAGATGAAGTTAGATTGCATTGACCATGATTTTATGACTTATGTTTTATAACTCTTGTATATCATGTTTAGCTTGGTCAATTGCATGTCATAAAATGAAATGTCCCATTTTTCATGTTTTAAGTGTTGTCTGCATGGCTATCATACTTGGTACATTGTTTTGTACTAACGCATACTCTTGCCTACATTTTCCCAAATGTAGGGTCCGACAGGTAAGTTTCCGAGTCTCGTGGCTAGTGGTTAAGTTCAAGATATTTCTGAGCTTTGGTGAGTCCTCATGCTTTGAGGATGGAGTTTATTGGTTTAGTTTCTTTCATGTATTTCTCTTTTGAACATGATATATGGGATAGTCCCAGTTTCATTTTATTGTACTTGATGGCTATGATGAGACAAGTATTTTAGACTTCCATTTGCTTTTATAAAAATGTTTTAGACTTGGACTATTGTTTTACTCTTATTGTTCTATTTCTTATGTTACGAGAGCTAAGTGGCTTGTATGGAGTCCTTCGGGGGTTCTATACGCCATGTTACATCTAGAGTGTACCCCTGGGTCGTGATAAACTTGGTATCAAAGCACAAGGTTTAGAATGGTCCTAGGATGTCTCATAAGCCACGTCTAGTAGACTCTTGGTAATAAGTGTGAAGCACGCCATATTTATGAATGAGAGGTTACAAGATGATTAGGAAACTCCACTTCTTTCATTACTCTTAAGTCGTGCGATAGAGTTTAAGTCTATAAAGTCTCTCTCCTAATCCTTATCCTATATTCTGTAGGATATGGCTACCTGAAGAGCTTATGGTAGAAGGAATGTAAGGGAGAATGAGGAACAAGAATCTCCTTCCAAAGCTCCTCAAGTTTCGGCCGATCCTTTGGCCGAGCAAGTGTCTAATGCGGAGTTTAAGGCTTCTTTCCAAGTGTTGGCTCAAGCGGTGATGGCCTAAGCCAATAGGGAGGTTGCGGTTCTCGTGAACTCAAATGTGGGTACGGCGGCTTCAAGGGTGAGAGACTTCACAAGGATGAATCCCCCGACGTTTCATGGTTCTAAAGTTGAGTAAGATTGTCAAGAGTTTATTGATGAGGTCTATAAGGTTTTGATGATCATGGAAGTTACGCCGGTGGAACAAGCAGAGTTGGCTGCTTATCAACTAAAATGAGTGGCTCAAATATGGTATAACCAATGGAAAGAAGGGAAACTGGAAGATGCAGTCCTCTTGATTGGGAGAAGTTTAAATCCACTTTTCTTGATATGTTCTTTCCCCTTGAGATGAGGGAAGCCAAGGTGCTCGAGTTCATTAACCTCCAGCAAGGGAGTTTGAGTGTGAGGGAGTATGCTCTAAAGTTCACTCAATTGTTGAAATATGCTCCAACAATAGTTGCAGATTCAAGGGCTAGAATGAGTAAGTTCATTTCAGGGGTGTCCGGAATGGTAGTTAAAGAGTGTCGAACCGCCATGCTCATTCATGACTTGGACATCTCTCGTCTCATGGTGCATGCATAACAAATTTAGGAGGAAAAACTTAAAGAAAAGTCTAGAGTGGTTCGGGTTCCAATGCTCCTAAGCAAAACCGCTTCTATGCACTTCAGACTCATGGTGAGCAAGCGAGTTCTCCCGATGTGGTTACCCGTACGTTCAAAGTTTTTCAACTAGATGTATATGCTTTACTTGATCCCGGTGATACATTGTCTTTTGTGACGCCATATGTGGCTATGAGATTTGATGTGCTCCCTGATGTGGTGTTAGAACCTTTTTCTGTCTCTACTCATATTGGTAATTCTATTGTGGCTAAGACGGTCTATAGAAAGTGTCTCGTTTCCTTGTCCCATAGAGTTACTCTTGTTGACTTGGTAGAGCTTGATATGCTAGATTTTTATGTCATCTTGGGTATGGATTGGCTGCACACTTGTTATGCTTCTATTGAATTTAGAACCCGTGTAGTCAAGTTTTAGTTCCCAAATGAGCCTATCCTAGAGTGGAAGGGGGGAAATTATATGCCTAAGGGTCAATTTGTCTCTTGTCTTGAAGCCAGAAAGATAATTTCTAAGGGGTGCATTTACCATCTAGTTAGGGTGAGGGATGTAGATTTTGAAACCCATTCTCTTGAGTCGGTCCCCATTGGAAATGAGTTTCCGGAAGTGTTTCCAGATGACTTACCCGGTATTCCTCCCGAGCAGGAAATAGACTTCGGTATTGACCTTCTTCCAGATATGCAACCTATTTCTATTCCTCATTACCGTATAGCTCCGGCAGAACTTAAGGAGTTGAAAGAACAATTGAAAGATTTGTTGGATAAGGGTTTCATCCGACCGAGTATCTCTCCATGGGGTGCTCCAGTTTTGTTCGTAAGAAAGAAAATGGTGCTCTTCGTATGTGTATTGATTATCTTGAGTTGAACAAGGTGACTATTAAGAATAAGTATCATCTTCCAAGGATAGATGATTTATTTGACCAACTTCAAGGGGCAAGCTATTTCTCTAAGATTGATCTTCGATCGGGTTATCACCAATTGAGGGTGAGGGAAGATGACATTCCGAAGAAGACTTTTCAAACTTGGTATGGTCAGTATGAGTTTCTAGTAATGTCGTTTGGGTTGACTAATGCTCTGGTGGCGTTAATAGATTTGTTGAATTGAGTGTTTAGACAATACCTCGACATGTTTGTGATTGTGTTTATTGATGATATTTTGATTTACTCAAGGAGTGAGGATGAGCATGTTGATCATTTGAGGATCGTGTTGCAAGTCCTCAAGGACTAATAACTTTTTGCAAAGTTTAGTAAATGTGAATTCTGGTTAAGGTCTGTAGCTTTCCTTGGTCATATTTTTTCCAATAAAGGTATTGACATAGATCCTAAGAAGCCGGATGCGGTCAAGAGTTGGCCTAGACCTCTAAATCCTTCGTATATTAGAAGTTTCTTGGATTTAGTCGATTACTATATAAGGTTTGTTGAGGGATTTTCCTCAATTCTCCTTTAACGGCTCTGACTTAAAATAAGGCTAAGTTCATATGGTCCAAATTATGTGAAAAGAGTATTCAAGAGTTGAATGATAGACTTACTTCCCCTCCTGTGTTGACCTTATTGGAAGGGACCGATGGCTTTGTGGTTTATTGTGATGCCTCGAGAATTGGGTTTGGGTGCGTGGTTATGGAAAATGGGAAAGTTATTGTGTATTCCTCAAGGCAACTTAAAATTCATGAGAAGAATTGTCCTACCCATCACCTTGAATTAGAGGCGGTCGTTTTTGCCTTAAAAATTTGGAGGCACTATTTGTATGGCGTTCATGTAGATGTGTTTACCGACCACAAGAGTTTGTAATATGTGTTTAATCAAAATAATTTGAATCTTCACCAAAGAACGTGGCTTGAGTTATTGAAAGATTATGACATGAGTGTTCTGCATCACCCCGGTAAAGCTAATGTGGTAGTGGATACTCTTAGTCGTTTATCTATGGGTAGTGTTGCCCATATTGAAGAAGAACAGAAAGATTTGGTTCGAGATGTCCATAGATTGGCTCGATTAGGTGTTCAATTAGTGGACTCCACCAAAGTTGGTGTTATGGTTCACAATGGTTCTGAATCATCTTTTGTGGCAGATGTGAAAGCCAAGAAAGGTCTTAATCAAATTTTAATAGAATTGAAAGAAGTAGTACTTAAGAAGTCCACAGAGGCTATCTCCCTGAGGAGAGATGGGGTACTTAGATACCAAGGTCGTTTGTGTGTAGCAAATGTTGATGGCTTGAGGGAACAGATATTGTCAGAAACCCACAGTTCACGATATTCCATTCACCTGTGAGCCACCAAGAAGTACCGTGATTTATGGGAAGTCTATTGGTGGAATGGGATGAAGAAAGATATTGCGGAATTTGTGGCTAATTGTCAAAATGGCCAAGAAGTAATAGTTGAGCATCAGAAACCGGGAGGTTTATCCCAATATATTAGCATTCCTACTTTGAAATGGGAAGATTTGAATATGGATTTTATTGTTGGGTTGCCTCGCACCCGGTGACAACATGATTCAATTTGGGTGATAGTAGATCGAATGATGAAATCAGCTCATTTTCTTCCCATCAAAGTTTTCTATTCGGCAGAGGACTACGCCAAGTTATACTTGAAAGAAATGGTAAGTTTGCATGGAGTGCCTTTGTCCATTATTTCCTCTCGTGGCATCCATTATTTCCTCTCGTGGCATCCAAGTCATTATGATTGATAATTTGATAGAGTGGCGGTGTCCAGAGGCAATTTAGAGGTGGATAGGTCGTGAACGGGATATTTAGGGAGCTCGTGAGCAGGAGATTTAGGGCGCTCGTGATCTTTAAGGTAGTCTTTATTCTACTTTCTTGATTTAGCTTCTTAGATAATGCCTAGTATAGATTTCATGTGATTTTGGATTGTATTTTCCAGGTTTTTTGCCTTCCTTTTATTATTCCATCTTTTCATGATAGCGTAGAAGCCTTGGGCTTAGTGTGGATGTTGGGATCCTTAGTTTAGGCTTGTAGCTTCACTTAAGGTGTAGATTAGCAGCTTATTGTTTCTAGGATTGGTGCTTTGTGGCCTTAGACTAGGTTGTTCTTAGGAGCTTTAGACTGTGTTTCACCATCCATGTGATTATGATTTGTTTCCTATATGATCTGTATTGAGTTGGTCTCCTTGCTTTGATGCTTGTGACCTTGGTGGCTCGTCTTAATTGTGGGTTGGTCCTAGTTATGCTCCATCTGGGACTGGAGTGGTGTGATTGGGTTAGGGCATCATCTCTTTAGTTTGTTTACCCTTTATTGGTTTGGAATCTCTTCTTTAGTCCTTTCGCTCATTGTTTAGTGGTAGGCATGTTGTACCTTTATTGATCTTGATTATATTGATGGGCCCGAGGCCGTGTGCGAGGACCAGTTCGACCCCAAGTTAGTACTCTTCCCTTTGGAAGTGTTTTTGGTTGGGTATATAGTTATTTGACTTGAGTGCCTTGTTTGAATGCTGGTGATAGTATGCATTGCATTATTTTTTGGCTAGGCTTAGTCTTTATATTATATTGAGAGATAGCCTATACTTTATCTTGTAGCTGTAAAAGTCGTGTACTCTTGTTTTGTATTAGATGCTCGACTACTAACCGACGCCAGGTCTTGGGATGATTTCTTTTTGTACCTGTATTGTTTACCCTTTCTTCGCGTGTCTTAAGTTTTATGCTTCTTGTTGTTAGCTTTCGCTTGGTATTCTATTGTTTATGGCTCCAGTCTATGGGTTAGGCTTACCTACTAGTGGGGTGTAGTAGGTGTCATCATGATGTGGGACATCGGGTCGTGATATAATAGATGAGAACCCCTCCACAAATCATTAATAAGAATCTACAAGACCTAAGAACCATTTAATCTCCATAACAGAAACAAGTCTGACCTAATATCGAACCACCTCAATCGTCTTAGGATCCACCATAATACCCTCTTTGGAAACTACATGTCAAAAGATATTGCCAAACTAATCCAAAACAAACACTTAAAACAATCCTCAAATGATGTTGGTGCTCCTCCCAAATATGAGAGTATATTAATATATCATAATCGAAGATAATAACAAAAGAATCTTAATACGGTAGAAACACCTCATTTATCAAGTCCATAAAGTCTATTGGGAAAGTAGTCAATCCAAAAAAAAACATTATAAGAAATTAATAATGATCATAATGTGTCTAGAAAGTTTTCTTAGGGATATCCTCTGCCCTACTTTTCAGCTGGTCATAACCAAATCTCAAGTCAATATCGAAGAAAGTTAAAGCACCCTATAGTTGATCAGATAAATCATTAATATGAGGGATCAAATACTTGTTTCGGATGGTAATCTTGTTAAACTCTCGATAGGCAATATAAATTTGAAGAAGTCCATTCATCTTCTTCACAAAAAACACTAGAATACTTCAAGGAGATACACTTGATCTACGAAATCCTAATCAACAAATTTTGCTACTATTCTTTTAATTCTCGGAAACTTCCAATAAGAAATGATAGAATAATCCAAGTGTCCAACTCCACGTCAATATTAAATTTGATATCATGATTAGGTGAAACACATTCAAAGACTCTTTCACTGTTGGATCTGACTAAAATAAATGTATCAGCACTAGTGTCAAAATCACTTTCTTTCTAACTATGCGTTAATAATAAAAAAAAACCACAACATCTTTCTCGGGTAGGTACTGAGTATGTCCTGCCACTTCAGTTTAGGAAATACCTAACATATCTGAGGTTATTGCCTTGGCCTAATAGTTTAAACTGCATGATAGGGAGGAATTCAATTTATATCCAATACGATGTTGACGTCTACCACATTCAAAATATTTATGTTTGTCCATGTGTGATGAACTACCAAGTCAATAACATAAGATCGGTTTAATCGATCTACCACTAGGAACCATCCAAGGGTGTAAGAATATGCACAAACATAGAAGAAGATCCACAAATCATATTAAAATCTAAAATAAAATACATACTTACATAAAATGCAGTCGATCCACGTTCGAAATAAAATTATAGTCAATTGAGAGAACACTGAACAATACTTTGGACAACCCTAGTTACTCCAATACAATTAGTTATTTGCTGATGTAATTATCCTAACCACCACCACATTGGTCTATGATCTATAGAGTTATTCATAACTACTATGCACATGTCTTTGTGAATGTTTTGGCATAGCTTCATACAAGTATTGCTGCAAAATTCTTAAACTAAAACTTCCTTCTAGCCTCTTAATTTCATCAAATATTACTGATCCTCAATTCAATATCTAAAAGGCTTCTCACAATTTGAATTTTTCACTATTTATCATTAACCCATCAATCAAATGTCCTAGTTGACTGATATCCAATTTAGCTTTTTATGATCTCGTGATATATTAGACTTAACCCAACTCATTGCTTCTATGTAATGAATATCAATGTGGTCATCTTGCCACCCAACTTGAAATATTCAAATAATCTTCAGTATACCTCCACTCCAAAGGGTAGAAAGGAAATCCTTCATAGAAATCTAATAACAAATCTTACCATCTCAAATTTCATCACAATAATCACGCTTCATGTTTTAGTCCTTCCTCAATTTCTCTTGATAGTTTTACCATTATCACTATCATTTCATCTTATCAATTAATCGTCCCAGCCTTACACTTGTCTTCAAGACATCAACATTGTTTCGTCCTATTACTGCATCGTTGACTTATCGTTGGTAAACATAGGTCATAAAAGCATCATAGAAGTTCAAAAAAAATTTAAAGTATCCTTGAAAAAATTACACCTCGAGCAAATCATCCTTACCATTGTCAACCTTCTCAATTTTATCCTTTCAAAATTGCAATGCTTATTTAAAAAAAAAAATCTAGCCACGCAACATCTGAACTATATTGTGTAACATTATACCTAACTACTGGTGCAAGAGTGGAACAACATTTTGACCTTTATCTTTATCTGAATCAAATACGCATGATAAGGAATGAAAGAAAGGAAGTTTCCTAAAATCCTATGGCCTCTCAAAGATAAGTAACAAAAGTCTACACACCGATTCGCAAGACTCTACTAGACCTATCCTTGTGTGATGAGATCACCGAACCTAAATCTCTGATACCAAGTTTTTCATGACCCAAAATAAGTCATAAGTTTCACCCACACTCAACCTTCTATATAGGAGAACCAATGAATTTAAACCCCAACTTATAGTAGTTGTTCAACTTACGAAATACAACCATAATATGGAAACTCAAATCTTATTAATGTACGAAACAAAAATCCACTGGAGTCTACGACATAGCATTCCCAAAACCTAAAAGTCATCACATTAAAGACATCTAATCCACAAATACTAAGTGTGGGAGTATCAAGATACCATAATAGATAAATAAAATAATTTGTGTCCTAAAATTAAAGACATCATGTCATGACCGAGAGAATCCAATACGAGCTAGAAGGAATGCTCACCCTAGAATCTGATGTTCTATAGACTTACTAGAGTTGAGGTTGAGTCAAAGTCGCTGGGACACTTGTTGCACTCCACAAAAGGAAAACAAAGAAAAGTACAAGTAGGGGTCAATACAGGGTAACATGTACTGAGTAGATATCATCGGGTGACTAAAAATAAAAACTAATATGCATAATGTAATAACATGAAATCAACTATAGCACTTAGCATGTGGAAAGCAACAATCAACATGAACAAGTAACATTAGTAATGAAGCAAGTACATAATTAGTCAATAATATCAAGAACATACATGAGGACTCAGGCATCCACATCATGCTCTTTTGAGAAATAGATTCTTTAAAATTGAGTATATTAAGTTAGTTTAATATATTTTCCTTTAATGTTACCATGTCGGAATGTGACACCCGATTCAAATATATTGTGCCGGCTCATGGCAACCAATCCAATAATATAGTTAATTTATCCTTCTTTATCATAACTTTCTACTTTATTAAAAATATCTCATAAAACCTTCTTTATTCAAGGCTTCACTTTGATAGAGCAAGTTCAAGATTATGGATTTTGTTGTCTTGGGATTACGGATCAATCACAACAACATGTAAATCATCCAATCCAAAAGAATTTCACATTATTACTCAATGACTATCAATCACTATTGATAACACTCAACTACACTGCATCTGATTCTAAGTGTAGGCAGTCGCAATCAACTATAAACCCAACGAACAGTTGGGGTCGATCCCACAGACAATGATAAAGTAATAAATTTAATTACAAAGTGACAGGAGTGTTCTAATCAATTGTAGAAGTAGACATTTTTGAAACAATTAAAGTAAATGGCAGGGGTTTGACAATTAATTTCAATTTGGGGGATTAGAGTGAACAATTAACAACTACGAAGAAACGGGAGTGATCAAATAGAGAGGGATCCTTGGGGATGATCGATTGAACACCAATTTCGCTATATGGCTGATTATTATTTACTAAAAGTCGTTGAATCTTAATGGGTAGGCTAGGCTTTAGGTGCAATAGTCATTTCTCAATCAACTATCGTGAATCAAGCGAGTTCTCTCGAACCTCGAAAAGCATAACACATATAAACAGCCCAAAACCTCAATTAATCTACTCTTTCAAGCTAGATTGGTAGGATTAAATTTAGACCCACTTTCTCAAGCTAAGTCTACAATAACCCAATCACTACAATTATCAATTGATAGTTTTAACGCTAAAACCTCTTTCTCAAGCAAGCTTAGAATACTAGGCTAGAATCATATTTGCAACTACAATTCGTTAACTAAACTCAACTATCAACTGAACCCACTTCAAATCAACATTAAAATTAGTAAATACTAACACTCATAAGCTAATTGAAGCATTCAATCACATAATCATACCCCCAAGAATGGGATTTTAGCCACACATAATAAAGAGCAAGAAATAGTTACCAACTATCTTTTCCATCACCTTGGGCTACAATCCACAAGTCTTCAAAATGCTCGAATTCAATTCAAAATCAAATAAACCCTAAAATTCTACTAAAAACTCAAAGAATAATGTTAGGGATAAAAAAACACAAAGCTAGACAATATGGGAACTCTCAAAAACTTCATAACTCCTTTTTTTTCTTTTTAAAATTCCATTTATATGTTTCTATATTTTCAGTTCTGGAGCCACTCGGCAGAGTAAGTCGAGCTTCGCCGACCAAGTCGGCGACTCGCCAAGTGCTCCTTTCCATCACCTTCTGGGCTTGACTTTGTCATACTTCCCTTTTGTGACTTTAGGCGATCAAAACTTCCATCGCCGGTCGAGTCGGCACTTCGCCGAATCACCCTTTCAATCGCCGAGTTGGCTTTGTCCATGAGCTACCTGCTGGAACTTTTGGCGAGCTGAAGAGCCACTCGGTGACTCGCCGAGTGGCTTTGGCGAGCATCAGACTTATTTTTGTTCAGCTTTTTCATCTTTTTCTCTCCTTTTTGCCCGGTAATGTCCTTACCTTGCTCTTTTGCCTTCATTTCTGCAAATTAGCATTTAAACATCAGTTTAGAGCATAAAATAGGTATTGAGGACACTAAAACTCTAGATATTAAGCCCTAAATGAGCCGAAATCCCTGACTCATCAACACCCCTAACTTAAACTTTTGCTTGTCCTCAAGTAAAACACAAGATCAATCAGTTCAAAAAAAATATTTACAAATAGTGCTACTCGAGACTCAACATGAATGCACAAGAGGTTCACTCTACCCATGCAATGTTCAATTGTGCACTACAAGTTTCAAACTGGGACTAACTATCATCTAATAGAACTCAAGCTCACGATGCTTGCTTCAAATGCAAATTCAAGCTCAAAAAAAGTATTTGAATGCCCTCACATCAAGAATGATTCCATGCTCACACAAGGCTCATAAAAAATTCAGAATTAAGAAATCAAAAGCAACTCTCACACTCTCAAGTTAAACACATGCATGATTCTACCCATAGGCTTGCCCGTATTCTTTGATCAACATGGCATTAAGCTCAATCATGATCACAAAGGTCTTTCAAGGCTTGTAACGAGGCTGAGGGTAAACATATGATCATTTTGTCTTAGTGACTTCTACCTTCACGAAGCATGGCTTGCATTTCACTTTTTCTCCTTTTGTTTCACTCTTTTTGAGTTTCACAATCCACCATATGTTCTTTTAAGCATGATTCATTGGACAACCCATTTGTTTTGAACATTGGATAAACGTTATTGCAAAAAAGAAAATTCAGTCTTTTTCTTCTCTTCTCTTTTTTTTTATATATGGAGGGGTTCCATCTCTTTCAACACAATCCATCCAGGGGTACCTAAAGGATCACCGACTTGAGTAGAAGGGGTGGTGTCTGTCTGTAGCATATCAACGTCAACAACTGGGGAAGTGTCAACCGGTGCACCTCCCTTCCTCTCAGCCTCATCTCTAGTGTACTCGGCCTCGATCCTCCGGATGTCAGTAGAGGATGTGGGAGTCACTTCCACATCCATCTTCTCAACCAATGGCACTCGGTCACGCTGGCACAACTCCATGATCAACACCGGGAAAGGCAGTGAGGTCTGACTCTGTTTGGCCCTCATGGCCATCTCTTGCTCAATAATCAGCCCGAGATTCAGTCGATCCCAGTCAATGATGCACCCCAACAAATTCGCCTTAGGATGCCGGAGTATGGACTCATTCTGTGAAGGCATCAAGGTGCTGCTAATAAATCCAAACCAATACCAGGCAGCCACATTCAAGTCCTTATTTTCTATCTAAACTCCTGGCTCGATCCATGGCGGTGTGATGTCGGAGATAAGAGGAGCCAACCACCCCTTTAAATCATCCAGGGTCTTCTTCTGAATATGATCTACCAAAACATGGATGACAATCATAGTGCACCCCAGCACCTCATTGATGTCGGTGCTACTGCATTTCACCTTCCTACGATGCACCACCACATGGTCAACTGGTGCTAACGAACTGGCCTTATTTTTCCCTTTTGGCACCAACTTTCCATACTCAGCATAAAACTCACGAACCCAGGAAGGTATGTATGTGCCTCGGGGCCGTGTAAACATTTCAAACTTGTTGAACTTGATGGTGTTCCACACTTCCGGGTACACGTCCCCCACTCCATCTGTATACAACCTCTTCTCTTCTAAGATAGTTCTCAACCCGGTAGCCTTTAATCTGTTCAGCGATCGAGGTGGAGGTGTTGGTACTGCGGGCACGGGAGGTACATTGTCAACCGTCTGTGCTGGAGGTGGAGGAGTTGTAGGAGACACCGTTATCCTGGCCAAATCATGTAGTGCTTTAGAGCATAGCTCAGCTCTCCTCATTTGTAAGGTCCGGTCATCCTCCGGCTTGGATACGGAGACTGGTGATCTAGACCCCGAGTTTCCCTCACCGTCAGAATTTGAGGTAGTGAGGTGGGTGTCGTAGATGCCTACGGTGTCTGAGGTATCCCCATTTGGATGTTGTACTATAGGCCCCTTACCCTTTTTTACATTCTTCCCCCGTGTCGGAGGAAGTTTGGCTTGTGTAGCCCGTGAGGGTACAGCACCCTCGTTTATCACTATTCCCCGTGCTCTCTTTCAGGATGGTTGATAACGTTAGGTCTGGCCATAGTAGTTCCAAAAAATATCAAAGTTTAAAAAGTTATAGGAAAACTCACCGAGTAATTCGGTGAACCAAATCGGGGTCACCGAAAGTTACAGAATAGAATTGCTCAGATATCAGCACAGGTTGGCGATGTACATGGCCTTTCGGTGATTCGTCGACACTATTCGGCGAACTAAAAGTTGCTCGCTGAAAGTTATAGAATAATTTCCTAAAATTGGGCTGACAAAGGGCGATCACAAAGTCATTCGGTGAGTCGCCGAGTTAACTCGGCAAGCTCAGGCATATCGCCGAATGTTACAGAATCAAACCACCAAAAATGAAGAACAAAAAGGTTATCTAGGGGTCACTTGGTGAACCGCAGAGCCATTCGGCGAGCTCAACTCAGCTCACTGTTTGGTCTCTCATGCCAGCTTTGACCCCGGCATTCAATTTTCAACCCACAACCCATGAAAATGAAATTAACACACTATTCTATGCAATTAAGCCCAGACCCATACCAATAATGACCCGGTGGTACTCAGACATTTGCCCTTAAGAATGACATCACTTTCTCTATCATTGGGAAAAATTTGTCGATCGATACAATTCGGGCTACTCAGACTTCACCCACAATAGACCCAACACACAAATAACACACACTCACGAGTTCAATCAATTTAAACGTAAAAATCAACAATTATGGGCTAAACACAAACATAAACACGATACGACAATGGTCCTCACTTAAAAATCAATCAATTACCCAAGATTAAGCAATAGATCCAACAATATACAAGCATGCATCACAAACTACTAAACATTTAAGCCGAGTTCGGGACACCAACTTCAAAAATAGATACAAATGCTGGGCAAGTGAATTCGGAAGTAAAAGTGTAAAAATTCCCCCGAGTAATTAATCCCCACACAAAAGAATAAGCAAAAAAAATGATCTAAAAATTGATTGTAAGGGTGCCAAAGTCATAAAAAAATGTGAAATGAAGAGAAATTTTGAATTTGAAACGGTTGAGGCCTTTTTGAACGTTCAGTTCGCGCGCCAGTCGGCGATATCCACTTATGTCGCCGACCATTCATCGATGCACCGAATGGTACTTTTTTCCACTGAAAGTTGCAGAACTCCAACTATTTAGTTGGTCAAAACGGCGGTCTAGATAGGGCTCGCCGACCTCTTCGGCGAATCGCCGAATGGTACCTGAGCTCGCCTAATTGCCTCTTTTCCCAAAACATTGAATTTTCAACCTACATATCTAACACTCGTTATTCAAACAACAACATTAAAAACTAAAAATTTGGGTTGCCTCCCAAGAAAAGCCTTATTTAATTTCGTGGCACGACCAAGACATGCTTTCAAACTTCATTCTTTGGGTTGACCATGGTATCACTCGGTAAACCTCCTTTTGGTCTTGGGTTTAAATGAGTCGAGATGTGACCCATTTGTGCTTCCAGCTGCTTAATCGATACTAAATGTGAGGTAACTGTTTGGTTCAGAGATGAGACGTCATCTTTCATTTCCTTTAGCACTTTGTCCGGTCCATCCACTTTGTTGAGAATGTGTGCAAGCATATCTTCAGTGCGGAAATTTTCAAGAACAATCCTTTGTTCTTTTGGATTTTGACGCTCATGGGGAGGTACATATCGCTCTTTGTCACCGTCCCACTCTCTCTAATTCGTACCACAGTGACGCCATTCCCTATCTCGGTCACTCCAACCGTCATCATGCTCTATATTCATGCCTTGGTGTCCTCCCAGCCTTGGATAATTCAGACGGAAACCTCCTCCTTGATTTCTTAGGAAGTGTACTTCCTCATTATACATAGCTTAATATTGCGCTTCATCGGGATTCACTCCATTAACTCAAATCCCGTGCACAGCCTTAGCACCACTACCTGTGACGTGTTTTGACAATAGGTCCATTTGGGTCATCATTTTGGCTATGTTTGCATCCCACTCTTGGTCCTTTTCAATTTATTCCTTTGTAATCCTGAAGTTCAACGGAGACACTTGATCCTCTCTAGTGTACCAATCACGGTTGATTTTTGTCATCTCATCAAGAAGAGTAGATGCTATTACAAATGGTTGTTGCATGATTCCTCCACGAACAAGCTGGTCAGCCACACCCTTGTTGACTGAATCTAGACTCCGGTAGAAGTATTGTAGCAACACATTGTTCGGGAGTCCATGAGTTGGACATTGGAGCAGTAACTTCTGAAACCTCAGCCATGTCTCATGAATCGATTCACCATCCACTCTCTTAACGTTCTGAATATTATCTATCAATGTGACGATCTTCGAGGGAGGGAACAACCACTTCATTGGTAAATCAGCCAACCACTTTGTTGCGTCCCCCATTAGAGAAAAGGGAAACAAACGAAGTCGGACCGACTCCTGAGTGATGTTGTTGAAAGCAAATGGCCCACACATATCCACAAAGTTTTGGATGCGGTCATGAGGATCCTCAGTAGCTAGACCTCGAAATAGACCCTTCATTTGCAACATAGTGCTAGTCACATGAAACACCGCATTTCCTACCACTGGAGGCAATCAAATAGCACCCGCACTTCCTAGATGATCTTCATTGACATCGTTCAAGTTACCGATGTCATCATTGTACCCAAGTTGGCTAGAATTTCTCCCGTTAACACTCATCTCTTGACCTATTCAAGAGCAGCCAACAAAACACACAAATAAGTTGATTCAACTACAACACAATCAGTTCACAACTAAACTTCACTAAAAGAATTCTAAACACCACTCCCCGGTAGTGGCGCCATTTTTGATAAGGATCAACTACACTTCATCCGATTGTAAGTGTAGGCATTCACAATCAAGTATAAACCCAACGAAGAGTTGGGGTCGATCCCATGGAAAGTGATACAGTAAAGAATTCAATTGCAAAGTGAAAGGAGTGTTCTAATCGATTATAGAAGTAGACATTTTCGAAACAATTAAAGTAAATGGAAGGGGTTTGACAATTAATGTCAATTGGGGGTATTAGAGTGAACAATTAACAACTACGAAGAAATGGGAGTGATCAAGTATAGAGAGGGATCCTTGAGGATGTGATCGATTGAACACCAATTTTGCTATATGGGTGATTATTATTTATTAAAAGTTGTTGGATCTTAATGGGTAGGCTAGGCTTTAGGTGCAATAACCATTTCTCAATCAACTATCGCGAATCAAGCTAGTTCTCTCGAACCTCGACAAATATAACACATATAAACAACCCAAAACCTCAATTAATCTACTCTTTCAAGCTAGATTTGTAGGATTGAATTTAGACCCACTTTCTCAAGCTAAGTCTATAATAACTCAATCACTACAATCATTAATTGAAAGTTTTAACTCTAAAAGCTTTTTTCTCAAACAAGCTTAGAATACTAGGCTATAATTGTAGTTTGCAAGCACAATTCATCAATTAAAACTCAACTATCAATTGAACCCACTTCAAATAAACATTAAAATTAGTAAATACTAACACCCATAATCTAATTGAAGCATTCAATCACATAATCACGCCTCCAAGAATGGAGATTTTAGCCACACATAATAAAGAGCAAGAAATAGTTACCAACTATGATTTCCATCAGCTTGGGCAACAATCCACAAGTCTTTAACATGCTTGAATTCAATTCAAAATCAAAGAAACACTAAAAATCTACTCAAAAACTCAAAGAACAGTGTCAGGGATCAAAAACCCAAAGCTAGACAATATAGAAACTCTCAAAAACATTAGAACTCTTTTTTCTTCTTTTTAAAATTCCATTTATACGTTTCCAAATTATCAGTTTTGGAGCCACTCAGCGGAGTAAGTTGAGTTTCGCCGAGTGCTCCTTTCCATCGCCTTCTTGGCTTGACATTTTCATACTTCCCTTCTGTGACTTTAGACGATCAAAACTTCCATCGCCGATCCAGTCGGCGCTTTGCCAAATCACCCTTTCTATCGCCGAGTAGGCTTTGTCCATGAGCTGGCCTACTGGAACTTTTGGCGAGCTGAAGAGCCACTCGCCGACTAGCCGAGTGGCTTTGGCGAGCATCAGACTTGCTTTTCTTCAGCTTTTTCATCGTTTTTACTCCTTTTTGCCCGGTAATGTCCTTACCTTGATCTTTATCCTTCATTTATGCAAATTAGCATTTAAACATCAGCTTAGAGCATAGAATAGACATTGAGAATACTAGAACTCTAGATATTAAGCCCTAAATGAGTTGAAATCCCCGACTCATCAACTATTAAGAGTCTCTCAAAAATATAGAAAGAAACATAACCTACCTCAGTCGAAGAACCAAAGCCAGGCAAGCTAATTCACCAGTTCCTTTCCTTTCATAAATGCCTCGAAACGTTTTCAATCTATCTAGTAAGCATAATTTGTAAGTTAATGCGCTCAATTCTATAATCAAGTTCTTAATCTTGATGCCAATTAATTTTTGAAGTCTCCTCTTTTCTAATTTTTAAGCCTAGAACCAAGTCTCAGTTTCTTCAAAAAATCATAAATCTAATGATATTCATTTAATAGAATACAACTAATATTTACTTATCCATCTCAATATAGAAGAACTTTAATCATAATATGATAACTATAAGCAACACAAATCCAAAATCAACCCAAACTATATGAAACCAGTACTTAACCTGCATACAAGGACTAAGCAGAACATTATTATATTATTAGCAATTCATTCCTATCTAATACATTCCAATTATGAGTTCATCATTGGCTAACAATATATCATATTTTTTCCACTCAAACTTGTCCCTTTAAGGACCTATTCCAACATAATACCAAATTTAAGTGTTCAATTATTTTCCTCCCACCATTAAGAAATTGACACCACACATATTGTAACCCTTTCACTAGCTAATATAAAAACAACAACATCTGATTGAGAGATAAATTAAACCATAACAATCCAATAATAAAATCTTAGCCAAAATTCTTACCTAAAGAAAAAGGACTCACTACTCACATGCTTCTCTTACTTTGTATGATCTAACACCGCGGGCACTGTGTGATTCCCTCAAATAATATATGTTGGGGTCTGAATTCATTGATTCACCCACCTAGAAGGTTGTGTGGTTGTCACTATCATTTTGGGTTGTGACACTTCTCTTGCTTTTATTTAGTATATTAATTTTTGAATATTTAATTATATTTTTTTTGTGCTTATAATTTTTAACATTTAAATTTACATAATGGAAAGGTTAAATAAGTAGGTAGAAATAGTTAAAATTTGTGTCCAATAGGTAGAAGTGGTAGTAAGAAAAATAATACTTTCGGTAGAGGAAGAAAAAGTAAATTTTATTCTCGTATGTCTTATACACCACCTAGTGAAATTAGAGAAATAGGTGTAGGTTCACACGATATAAATGAATTTGAGTTATAAAAAATTACGGTACAGAAGAACAAAATGAAGTAGAAGTGAACAAAAAAATACTGATAATAATGATGATGATGATGTTACACCAACTAGTCCTACTATTATTATTGAAAATACTCAATCTAGAACTTGTAATCAACTTCCATGATCTATAAAAGAAAGAAATAAAATAGTTTAGTATGACATTTTTTTACTCAAGAAGCTAGAAAGTGTAACACCCCGAATTCTAAAAAGGAGAAAATTTCAGTCTTTCACCGACCTGGTGTCAGCACTGACGACGCCACCCATAGACTGTAGGTGGAACGACGGTCCATTGGTGGTGGCGTGGTTGACAAGTTAGAATTTTCCAAAAAATCTAGTTTCAGTACTTTTTCAACGGTTCACCAGGATGGTCTGTCTTTCAATGTACGAGTGTTAGGTAGGTGTAACACCTCAGATTCATAAAGGTAAAAATATCAACTTTTTCAGAAATTTGGTGCCAGTCGGACGAAGCCACCAACGGTCGGTCGTATGACACACGGACCGTAGGTCTGGTCCGTGGATTGGCTAGTCAAGTTTTTCAAAATGTCAAGTATTAGGACCTTTTTGAAGGTTCACCAGGATGGTCCATCGTCCAATGCACGACTCATAGATAGGTCTCGTAGGTGAGCCCCAGACTTAGTTGAATTTGGAGGATAAGGATTGGAACCTACGGCTATGGTCCACGGTCCGTCGATGGACCCACGAGCCATAGGTACCGTTCATCGTTGGGGGCCATAATTAAGAGTTATGTTCTCAACCACGGCTGACCAGGATGGTCCGTGGTCTGACCAACAGACCGTGTGTCCAGCCGTTGGTGTGGTCCGATAGTTATTTTCTTAGGGGCTTTTGGGTCTTTTTCTAATTATTCTAGCCTAATACTTTATCCTTTTACCCTTCATCTAAAGTCCTATATAAGTACTTTTACCTCCAAAATTTCCGCAATTGAAATATTCTCTCAAATTCCTAAAAGAAGATCAAGTTTTCCTCTCAAATAATTGTCTCTCTAGAAGTTGAAGAAGAAATCTAGGGTTTTCAAGTCAAGCCTCTGATTCCTCCATTGAATTCAAGCTTTTGGCATTGATGTATGATAGTTTTCATCCATGGAGTCTTTTCCTCCATGCAGTTCATAAATTCTCCAATTTACAAAGCTAGAATTCCCCAATTAAATTAGGGTTTCTTCCATGTCATGGGTTCTTTCCAATGTTGATTTACTTAATTGATTTATAAGCTTTTATGCATGAATTGATATAATTTCATGATTTTAAGATGAATCCCCATGAACCCATGTCTAACCCATGTTTTCTAGACATTAATTATTGAAAGTGGGTTTTGAACTATGAAAGGCTAATTATGGAATAATATATGTTCTTATGAAATTGATGAAATATGATGTAGATTAGTTTGAGAGTAAAAGCATATATGTTGTTGTATAAAATTATTGTGAAAGGATTGCTCACATAACTACCTCATGCATGAATGTGAAAGATTTTCCTCACATAAAGGATTTTATGGTTGAAAGGTCTTCTCACCTAAAATGAATCAAAGATAAGGAGCTATTTTAAGAATGAGGCCAGTGGCGATTACCCATGACCTCTAATGAAAGGTAAGAGACGATTACCCATGGAACATGATGCAAGGACAAGAGGCGATCACCCAAGTCCCTTAGAGAAAAGATGAATAAGAATAATAGATATTCCGTGGGAGTTATGCTTAGCACCAAGCGGAAAAGTGGCGATTACCTAAGTCTCATAAAATATGTGCCAACATAGGATTGTCTAGATAGATATTAGCTAGTGGATCCACGTAATCTAGAAAGTTCATGGTCTTACCTTGGCAAGTAGGATTCCTCTTTTCAGTGTCGGAGACACTGAATTCCATGTTAGTAGCTCACATGGTCTTACATGTTGGTTAAAGGTAATTCTCCCACATTAATGAATCAAGGTTACTTCAAGAAGTATCTCACATGTGTTTTTAAATGATGTCTACTTTCATTGACTATGTTTTATGATTCATGTTTTTAACCTCTTATCCCACGTTTTAGCTTAGTCATTGCATACCATGAAATATATCTCATTTTAAGTATGTTTTCAAATGTTTTATGCATGGCTATCACACTTGGTTCATGTTTGTACTAACGCATACTCTTGCCTACATTTCCCCAAATGTAGGATCCGACCTTACAGATTCACACTTTCATGGATAGGGATCTCATATAGAAGATTGAAGATTTGTGGGTCCTCACCACCCGAGGACCGAGCTTGATTTTTGTCTTTACATTCAATTTTTGAACTTGATGTACGGGCCACACCCAGATTAATCTTATGTACTAGATGGCTTTGAGACGATGTATAGACTTCTGCTTTTCTCTATAAAACATTGTTATGATTGAAACTATCGATTAAATCTCTTATATTCTATTATCTTGTATTATGAATGTTAAATAACTTGTATGGGGCCTCTCGGGGTCCTGTACGTCATGTTACACCTAGGGGCTATCTTGGGTCATAACAGTAGGTTTCGTAGGGGAGTCCTAGACTTAGAAAGATTTTGAGGAAAAGAGTTGGGACCTACGGTCGTGGTCCACGGTCCATCGATAGACCCACGAGCCATAGGTGGGCCTGTGGTTGGGGGCCTAGAGACATAGTCTCTTTACCCCAAATGAAGCCCAACCAGAACGGTCTGTGGTCTGACCAACGAACCGTTGGTCTGGCCGTCGATGGTTGTCGGCAGTTATTTTCTTAGGGGATTTAGGGGCTTTTCCTAATTATTCTAGCCTAATACTATGTCGTTTTACCTTTCACCTAAAGCCTTATATAAGTATTTTTACCCCCAAATTTCCCCAATTGAAATCATTCTCTCAAATTCTTCAAAGAAGAACAAGTCTTCGTCTCCAAAAATATTTCTCTCTAGAAAGATTGAAGGAGAAGGAGTCAACCTAGGGTTTCAAGTGATACCTCTAATTCCACCATTGAAGTCAAGATCTTGGCATTGAGGTATGATAGTTTTAATCCATGGAGCCCTTTCCTCCATGGAGTTCCAAAATTCTCCAATTTACAAGTTAGAAATCTCCAATTGAGTTAGGGTTTTCTTCCATGTCATGGGTTCTTTTAAATTTTGATTTATTTGATTGATTTATGAACTATTATGCATGAATTGATAGAATTTCATGATTTTAAGATGAATCCCCATGAACCCATGCCTAACACATGTTTTCTAGATATTGATGATTGAAAGTGGTTTTGAACTATGAAAGGTGAATTATAGAAATATGCATGTTCTTATGGAATTGATGAGATGTGGTGTAAATTGTTTTGAGAGTAAAAGCATATATGTTGTTGTTGTGGTTAATTATTGTGAAAGGATTGGTCACATAACTACCTCATGAATGAATGTGAAAGGTTTTCTCACGTAAAGGATTTTAAGATTGAAAGGTCTTCTCACCTAAAACGAATCAAAGTTAAGGAGCTATTCTAATGAAACCTTGCTTGGATTGGTTACTTAATTGTACCTTTCCATGGATAGCATATGATTTAGCTTATATTAGCAATATGACCTGCCCTTCGATGGATAATAAAGGTTAATTAAGGAAATAACTATTTTATGGTATTTACGCTTAACACCGAGAGGATATTGAGATGGAATTTCTCCGGTTTGTAAAGGTCGGGCTTCTAGTAGAAATCTCCTTATCCCATACCTATGTGCCCCCATATGATGATTGTCTTAGATAGACATTAGCTAGTGGATCCACATAAGCTAGAAGTTCATGGTCTTACCTTGGCAAGTAGGACACCCCTTTTTGTTGTGGGGTAGACACGGGATTCCATGTTGATAGCTCACATGGTCTTATATGTCAGTTAAAGGTAAATATCTCACAATAATGAACTAAGGTTACTTCAAGAAGTACCTCACATGTGTCTTAAGATGATGTCTATTTGCATTGACCATGTTTTACGACTTATGTCTTCTAACCCTTTTTATATTATGTTTTAGCTTGGACATTACACCTCATGAAGATATCCCTTTTTAAGAATGTTTTCAAATGTTATATTCATGGCTATCATACTTGGTACATGTTTGTACTAACGCATACTCTTGCCTACATTTCCTCAAATGTAGGGACCAACCTTACAGATTCGCACTTCCGTGGTTAAGGATCTCATATAGAAGCTTGAAGATTGGTGAGTCCTCATATTCCAAGGATCGAGTTATGTTTCCCTTTTATCTTTACTTTCAGTTTTGGCATTTAAATGTACGGGCTACACCCTGATCAATTCTTATGTACTATATGGCTTTGAGATGATGTTTAGACTTCTACTATTCTCTATAAAACATTTATATGTCGAAACTGTCGTTTAAAATCTCTTATATTCTATTATCTTGTATGCTGAATGCTAAGTGGCTTGTATGGGGCCTCTCGGGGTCTTATACATCATGTGATGCCTAGGGGATACCTTGGGTCGTGACAAACTTGGTAATCAGAGCACAAGGTTTAGAAAGGTCCTAGGAAGTATCATAAGCCACATCGAGTAGAGTCTTGTTCATGAGTGTGAAGCGCGCCCCATTTATGAATAAGAGGTTATAAGATATTTAGGAAACTCCACTTCTTTCATTACTCTAAAGTCATGCGATAGAGTTAAACTCTATGATGTCTCTCTCCTAATCCTTATCTGATGCTCTATAGGATATGGTCACTTGAAAGGCATATGCTAGAAGGAATGCGGAAAAGAATGTGAATAAAGAGGCTCCTCCTCAAGCTCTTCAAGTTCCGATTGACCCTTTGGCCGAGAAAGTGACTAATGCGGAGTTTAGGGCTACTTTTCAAGTGTTGCCTCAAGCCATAACGGCCCAAGACAATAGGGATAATATGGTTCCCGTGAACCCAAATGTGGGTACGGCAGCATCTAGAGTGAGTGATTTCACTAGAATGAATCCTCCAAAGTTTCATGATTCTAAGGTTAAGGAAGACCCTCAAGAATTCATTCATGAGGTGTATAAGGTGTTAACGATCATGGGAGTGACGTCGGGGGAAAAAGCAGAATTGGCCGCTTATCAACTTGAAGGTGTTTCTCAAATATGGTTCAACCAATGGAAAGAAGGGAGAGCGGAAGATGTGGGTCCTCTTGATTGGGAAAAGCTCAAAGTTGCCTTCCTTGATAGGTTTTTTCCCTTTAAGATGAGGGAGGCAAAGATCCTTGAATTCATCAACCTTCGTCAAGGAAATATGAGTGTGAAGGAATATTCTCTAAATTTCACACAATTATCTCGATATGCTCAAACTATGGTTGCCGATCCTAGGGAAAGGATGAAAAAGTTCATTTCAGGAGTGTCCAAAATGGTGGTTAAGGAATGTCGTACCGCTATGCTTATCAATGACATGGATATTTCTCGTCTCATGGTTCATGCTAAACAAATTTAAGAGGAGAAACTTAAGGAAAGGTCTAGGGAGGTAAAGAGGGACAAAACGGGTGATGGTAACTTATCACACTCTAGGTCCGATGGACATTGTTGTTCTAAGTTTTCACAAAGATTTTCCGGTCAAGGTTCCTCCAATGCTCCCCGTAAGTTCAACAAAGATAGGGTGTCTAACCCTAAGCCTCTAGGAGGAAATGGTAGTGAATATTAATTGCCTATGTCTACTTGTGTTAGGTGTGGAAGAAAGCACGAGGGTAAATGCTTAGCCGTCATGGACGATTGCCTTGGTTGTGGAAAGAGTGGTCATAAGATGAGGGATTGCCCAATGCTTGCGGCTAAAGGGAGGGAAGGTAAGCAAGCTTTGTCTAGTGGTTCGGGTTCAAGTTCCGCAAAGAAAAACCAATTCTATGCACTTGAGACTTGTGGTGAACAAGAGGGTTCCTTTGATGTGGTTATCGGTACGTTGAAAGTCATCCAACTTGATGTTTATGCTTTACTTGACCCCTCTGCTACTTTGTGTTTTGTGAAGCCATATGTAGCTATTAGGTTTGATAATCTTCTGGATGTGATGTTAGATTCTTTTTCTGTCTCTACTCATATTGATGATTCTATTATGGCTAAGAGGGTCTATAGAAAGTGCTTGTCACGACCCAGGGATACCCCCTAGGTGTAACATGGCACAAAGAACCTCTGAGGACTCCATGTAAGTCACTTAGCATATCATAACATAAGATAATAGAAAAGTGTGGAAATTTAAAACATTTTTCAATACAATCGAAGTCTCATAAAATGAAGCGGAAGTTTATTACACTTGTGTCAAACCATCTAATACTTGAAAGGAGTTAGGGACACAGCCCATACAAAAGTTCTAACTTAAAAGAAAGACATAAAAGGAAAGGGTGATCAAGTCCTCAATGCTATGAGGACTCACCAAAACTTCTCTTGTTGATCTACTATGAACCTAGACACGAGGATGGAAGTCAATATCGTCGAACCCTACATTTGATAAGAATGTAGGCAAAAGTATGCGTTAGTACAATAATGTACTAAATATGATGGCTAACATAAATCATCAACATAAGGATATAAGAGGCATTAGTCAACATAAGACATATACCATAATCATAAGAGACAATAACATGAGTCATAAGCATAAGAGACATCATCATAAGACATAGGCTATAGGCATAAGAGATAACAACTTGGTCATGGGCATAATCAATGCATCTAGTTTAACATAACATAAGATCAACACTTCATAAGCCACCTCAAGGCAAGCTTGTGCAATGCATGGATAAGACCCCATAATCCCACCCATGCTAAGCAAGTCACTTTAGGTCCTCATTCATCTTTATCATCTTTTGATCTCATCCTTAGCTTATTTCTCATAGACAAGGAAACATTCACCTTTAGTCACACATGTATTAGAAAGCAACTATAGAAACAAAAAAACTAGGCATACATCATAGGCATAAGTCACAAGCAAATTCATTACATAGATCATCATAACATAAGAGGAACATAACATAACTACCCTTAAAGCATACTTGTGCATTGCATGAGTAAGATCCCATAATCCCACCCATGCTAAGTAAAGCTTCTTGAGTAACCATATTTCATAATTCATGTTCTTGTTCATATTTTGTCATAGTGGTAATAAGCCTTAACCGACATAGACCATGTGAGCTTAACATGGAATCCAGTGTTGCCCACACCGAAAAGGGTTGTCCTACTTGCCTAAGGTAAGACCATGGTTTGTTAGCTTTAGGTGGATCCAATAGCTAAGTAACCTACGGGGGCACGTAGTTTATGGGATACAGAGATTGCTACTAGATACACGGACTCAACTAACATAAAAGGTCTCCATCTCATGAGATACATACTTTGGGAACCCGGACTCAACTGGCGTAGAAGGAACCCATTTGGAAAGCCAAACTCAACTAGCGTAAAAGCTTTCATCTCATGTACAACATCCACTCGGTGCTAAGCATTAATTCCCACAGAGTACTTATTAAGTCATAACTTGTTTCCTTAGAATAGCTCATTAGATCATGCGTGAGAATAACCTTTAACCATCCATGTCTTCATGTAACATTAGATTCAATTAGGTGATAACATCTTTCAACCTAGAATCTTCATTATGTGAGAAAACCTTTCACATAATGTTCATTATGTGTTCATGAGAATAGCCTTTCAATGAATCACAACAACATTATCATAATCATGGACACTTCATTAATAGTCATGCATAAGTGTGTATGTGAGAATAGCCTTTCAACAACACCACAATTACATCATAGTCATAATCACTATACTCTCAAGGATTCTTAAAGCGTATACATAACCTTCATAAAACATGCATAATATCATATATCTCCCTTTCAAGGGTCAAAGCTCATATCAAATCAACACATGTAGAATGACTACATTAGATATGGATATAATCACAATTCAAGTAATCAAATTACCACATGCATGATCTCATATACTTATAATATAGGTCATGTGGGTAAAGTCCGTCCACAATAATACCATATACCATTCAACATACATAGTAGCTTCACTCTCAAGGCCTTAACATTCCTAGTTCATTCATATTAGCTTTTACCCTCAAGACCCTTGAAATCAAATTCATACTACAAGCCTTACTCTCAAGCAATACTTCACATGGTCATCATATATGCCTAATTCTCAAGACAATTTAACCACATGCTTCATTCTTAAGGAAATCTAATCATAATTCATCATATAGCCCCAATCTCAATCAATACCAATCATAGATTCTCATGAATACTTTAAATTCATTCAATTTCTATCTATAAGCCGTAATCTCAAGAAATTCATAAAGAAACTCATCAATCTTAGAACAGTATCTCTAAATCCTCAATTTCCCCTTTCAAGGCATAAAACCTACTTACTTTAATTTCATCTGTCTAGACATGGGTTAGGCATGTTAACATGTAATTTCATCTTAAAAACATGATATACTACTAATTTAATCATAATTGATCATTATCTACTCAATTGGATCAACATACAACAATACCCACAATATAGGAAGAAACCCTCACTAGAATTAGGGGTTCATCTTCACAATTGGGGGAAACATGGGGGCTTCATGGATGAAAGGAATCCATGAATGAATAAGCCCTCATACCTTGATTATAAAGCCTAGCGAGCTTGAAACAATGGAGTCTTTACTTGACCTAGCTTGACCCTCTTCTTCTTCTTCTTCACTTTCTAGAGAGAGAAATATTTGAGAGGATGAACTTTTTGGGAATATAATTTGGGTCTTGGGATTTAATGATGTGAATGGGTTGGTTAATGAATTAAAAAGGCTTATATAGGTGTATTAAACTATACAAAACGACCTCACTTAATACAAACTTAAAAAGGAATTACCTAAAATAACAACCACTTTAAAGTTAGGTGCCCAAGGACCACGCCCAAGTTTACGAGCCGTCAAGGGTACCATGGCCCTAGAAGGTGCCTATGGTCCCTTGACCAGTAGCTAGGCTACCTTTACACAAGCCCCACAAGTTGAAGGCAACCCCACGAGCCGTGGTCTTCACCACGGGCCATGAAGTGGCTCATGAAGGGGAGCCAACCTTGGGGCAACTTTTGTGGGCACACTACCTCACCACCACGGGTCGTGAAGACCCTCGTGGTCATGGTGGGCAGTGCCTTGGCCAATTTTGGGCAGTCTTGGCCCCTTTCCTTGGCTCTTGCCCTTCCTCCTAGACGTTAACCTTCACGTTTAGCTCTAGTTTAGCCTATTAGTTTTCGGGTTGTTACAATATCTCCCCCTTGGGAACATTCGTCCTCGAATGACGATCTAGACACCTTACGGAAGTAAAGACTCAAGATTATTAGCCCATTATGCATGCAACATCAAATAATGTACAATTCAAAGGAGGAAACATCAACTCCAACTTAAACATATTCAATGCATCATAAGGAAGTAGGAACTACGTCTAACAATCCATTATGCATGAAAACTCAACATTTCTCATATTCATAGGAGGAACTACCTTCTCCAACTAAAAGCATGCTCAACACAATCTCATGAAACCATTAGGCCATTTACTCAAGAAAAGCATATACATATAAAGCATGTTCATCAATTCGTCTCATGAAGTCAAATAGGCAACTCATACTCAATGCACAACGACATGGGGAAAATTAATCATGTAACTTCATTTTCTTTCAAAACACAAGTTTTCATGAGCATGCACCACATAAGGAAATCATGGAAAAACTCACATAACACACATGACTCCCAAAACAAGGAAATCATGAGGAACTCATCATCTTAATGCTAAAGGAGGAATACAAGGAAAAAAGATGAGGATATCGGAACTTCTTATTTGGCCCTCGGCCTCCCAAGTAGCACCCTCACCTAAGACCCTCACTAAAAGACCACTCATTAACACTTTCATGGAAGCAACTTCCTTGCTCTTCTATTTCTTAACTTGCCGGATTGAGATCCCTACCGGTATTTCTAAATTAGAGACATTCTCATTAACTCTCAACTCTTCTTAAGGAACTTATGAATGTCGGATCTCCAACACCCTTCTATATCCTAGGGACATGGAAAGCCGGATACACTGGTGCCACTCATTAAGCAACTCTAGTTCAAAAGTAACCTTACCAATTCCACTCAAGATCTCATATGAGCCTACAAAAAAAACCGGGACTAAACTTCCAAAACTCACTACACCTCTCAAGGTGAGAATTTCAAGCCAACCCACATCATAAATATCAAGAACACTCAACGACCTTGCTTTCTAAGCACTTCATCTCCCCCTTGGGAGTAAGCCTATACAGATTCTTCTAGGCATCCTTTCTTTCAATTATTTTTTTGAAGGTCGGAGCAAGTCATCACTAAGCTTTCACATCCATCACATAAGATGATTCTAAACCATGGTGAATTACACATCTACCCTTTTAGAGAAGCCTACTTACTCAACATATCTAGGCATTATTTAAACATCTTATTCATCAAACCTATCCACATACCCCAAAACTCATCATGACTAAGTCGGGTTCTAACATCAAATACACATAACCATAATGCCACCCATTTATACCAAAGACAATATCAAAGTCTACCAAGTCACAAAAGACAAGCAACTCCGAAATCTAAATAAGCATAAAACACATACCAGGAGCAACATTTGGAGGACTCTTTTGTTCACATCTAGTTTGGAGAGCATACAACCTATTTTGCTTTGTAGCAGTAGCACTTGAACCACTAGGAGCAACTTGCTTAACCTCTCTTCCTCTAGCGGTAAGTACCGGGCAATCTCTCATTTTGTGACCTCTCCTACCACAACTATAACAACCACCATACCGGCTAAACAACTACCCTCATGTATTTTTCCACATCTAGCACAAGTAGGAAATAGGGGTCTACTATTCTTTCTTTGAGACTTAGGGTTGGACACCCTTTCTAGGTTATATCTTGGGGAAAACTTAGAAGGACCTTGTCCGGAGAACCTTTCAAGAGGAGAAATATCATCATCAATCCTAAACCTCTTTTTCTCCCTCAACCTCTCTTCAAACTTCTCTTCCTCAATTTGATGAGCATAAATCATAAGGCGAAAAATATTCATATCATGATCGAACATGGCCGCACGCCATTCTTTTACTACTAAATCAGACACTACCGACATAAACTTACTCATTCCCGACCAAGGATCGGACACTAGAATTGAAGCATACTTAGACAATTGGGTGAACCCCCATGCATATTCCTTAACAGTCATATCACCTTGTCTAAGGTTAATGAACTCAAGCACTAAAGCTTCTCTCATCTCTAAAGGGAAGAACCTATCTAGAAAAGCACTCTTGAACCCTTCCCACTCTATGGGACCCCTTCCTACTAGTCTAACCTCTTTCCATTGATTAAACCAAACTTGAGCAACCCCTTTGAATTGATAAGAAGCCAACTCCACCTTCTCTACCGGAGTCACTCTCACTAAGTCCAACACCTTAGAGACCTCTTCTATAAACCCTTCCGGATCCTCTTCCACCTTGGAGCCATAATACTCTTGAGAGTTGATTCTCATAAAATCTCTCACTCTTAAAGTGGTCGTACCCACTATTGGGTTCACGGGGGCTACCACCTCTCTATTGGCTTGCACCGTCGTGGCTTGGTCCAACATTTGGATCGCCGACCTAAACTCCGCATTAGTCACATTCTCCCCTATAGGATCAATTGGAGCTTGGGGAGGAGCTTGAAGAGGAACCTCTTGATCCACATTGTCTTCCTCATTCCTTCTAGAATTGGCCCTTGTGGTAGTCATATCCTGAAAACCATAGGGCACAAATTATGAGAAAGACATAATAGAGTTAAACTCTATGGCACGACTTAGAGAATGAAGAAGTGAAGTTCCCTAAAACATCCAGTAGACTCCTATTCATAAATGTTGCGCGCTTCACATTTAGTAAGAAGACTCTAATAGACGTGGTTTGAGACATCCTAGAACCATTCTAAACATTGTGCTCTGATTACCAAATTTGTCACGTCCTAGGGGTATCCCCTAGATCTAACATGTCACATAGAACCCCGAAGGACGCCATGTAATCCACTGAGCATATCATAACATAAAATAATAGAAAAGTGCAAAAATTTAAAACATTTTTCAATACAATCGAAGTCTCATCAAACGAAGCAGAAGTTTGTTACACTTGTCTCAAACCAACTAATACTTGAAAAGAGTTAGGGACACAGCCCATACAAAAGTTCTAACATAAAAGAAAGAAATAAAAGGAAAGGGTGATCAAGTCCTCGATGCTATGAGGACTCACCAAAACTTCTCTTCTTGATCTACTCTGAACCTAGCCACGAGGATGGAAGTCAATATCGCCGAACCCTATATTTTATAAGAATGTAGGAACAAGTATGTGTTAGTAAAATAATGTACTAAATATGATGGCTAGAATAAATCATCAACATAAGCATATAAGAGGCATTATTCAACATAAGACATATACCATAATCATAAGAGATAATAACATGAGTCATAAGCATAAGAGACAACATCATAAGACATAGGCTATAAGCATAAGAGATAACAACTTAGTCATAGGCATAATCAATGCATCTAGTTTAACATAACATAAGAGCAACACTTCATAAGCCACCTCAAGGCAAGCTTGTGCAATGCATGGATAAGACCCATAATCCCACCCATGCTAAGAAATTCACTTTAGGTGCTCATTCATCTTTATCATCTTTTGATATCATCCTTAGCTTATTTCTCATAGACAAGGAAACATTCACGTTTAGTCACACATGTATTGGAAGGCAACTATAGCAACAACCAAACTAGGCATACATCATAAGCATAAGTCACAAGCATATTCATTACATAGATCATCATAACATAAGAGGAACATACCATAACTACCCTCAAAGCATACTTGTAAAATACATGAGTAAGATCCCATAATCCCACCCATGCTAAGTAAAGCTTCTTGAGTAACCATAGTTCATAATTCATGTTCTTGTTTGTATTTTGTCATAGTGGGAATAAGCCTTAACCGACATAGACCATGTGAGCTTAACATGGAATCCGGTGTTGCCCACAACAAAAAGGGTTGTCCTACTTGCCTAAGGTAAGACCATGGTTTGTTAGATTTAGGTGAATCTAATAGTTGAGTAACATACGGGGGCACGTAGTTTATGGGATACGGAGATTTCTACTAGACACCAGGACTCAACTGATGTAAAAGGTCTCCATCTCATGAGATACATACTTTGGGAACCTGAACTCAACTGGCGTAGAAGGAACCAAGTTTGTCACGACCCAGGGGTACCCCCAAGATGTAACATGGCACATAGAACCCCGAAGGACACCATGTAAGCCATTTAGCATATCATAATATAAGATAATAGAAAAGTGCAGAAATTTAAAACATATTTCAATACAATCAAAGTCTCATAAAACAAAACGGAAGTCTATTACACTTGTCTGAAAGCATCTAATACTTGAAAAGAGTTAGGGACACAGCCCATACAAAAGTTCTAACATAAAAGAAAGACATAAAAGGAAAGGGTGATCAAGTCCTCGATGCTATAAGGACTCACCAAAACTTCTCTTCTTGATCTACTATGAACTTAGCCACGAGGATGGAAGTCAATATCGCCGAACCCTACATTTGATAAGAATGTAGGCAAAAGTATGCATTAGTACAATAATGTACTAAATATGATGGCTATCATAGACATCATCATAAGACATAGGCTATAAGCATAAGAGATAACAACTTGGTCATCGGCATAATCAATGCATCTAGTTTAACATAACATAAGAGCAACACTTCATAAGCCACCTCAAGGAATGCTTGTGCAATGCATGGATAAGACCCCATAATCCCACCCATGCTAAGCAAGTTACTTTAGGTCCTCATTCATCTTTATCATCTTTTGATCTCATCCTTAGCTTATTTCTCATAGACAAGGGAACATTCACCTTTAGTCACACATGTATTGGAAAGCAACTATAGCAACAACCAAACGAGGCATACATCATAAGCATATGTCACAAACATATTCATTACATAGATCAACATAACGTAAGAGCAACATACCACAACTACCCTCAAAGCATACTTGTGCAATGCATGAGTAAGATCCCATAATCCCACCCATGCTAAGTAAAGCTTCTTGAGTAACCATAGTTCATAATTCATGTTCTTGTTTGTATTTTGTCATAGTGGGAATAAGCCTTAACCGACATCGACCATGTGAGCTTAACATGGAATCCGGTATTTCCCACACAGAAAAGGGTTGTCCTACTTGCCTAAGGTAAGACCATGGTTTGTTAGCTTTAGGTGGATCCAATAGCTAAGTAACCTATGGGGGCACGTAGTTTATGGGATATAGATATCGCTACTAGAGACCCGGACTCAACTGACGTAAAAGGTCTCCATCTCATGAGATACATACTTTGGAAACCCACACTCAACTGGCATAGAAGGAACCCATTAGGAATGTCGGACTTTACTAGCATAAAAGCTTTCATCTCATGTACAATATTCACTCGGTGCTAAGCATTAATTCCCACGGAGCACTTATTAATTCATAACTTGTTCCTTAGAATAGCTCATTAGATCATGCGTGAGAATAACCTTTCACCGTCCATGTCTTCATCTAACAGTAGATTCAATTAGGCGAGAAAACCTTTCAACCTAGAATCTTCATTATATGTGAAAACCTTTCACATCATGTTCATTATGTGTTCATGAGAATAGCCTTTCAATGAATCACAACAACATTATCATAATCATGGATACTTCATTCATAGTCATGCAAAACTATGTATGTGAGAATAGCCTTTCAACAACACCACAATTACATCATAGGCATAATCACTATACTCTCAAAGGGTTCTTAAAGTGTATACATAACCTTCATAAAACATGCATAATATCATATATTACCCTTTCAAGGGTCAAAGCTCATATCAAATCAACACATCTAGAATGACTACATCCGACATGGATATAATCACAATTCAAGTAATCAAATTACCACATGCATGATCTCATATACTCATAATATAGGTCATGTGGGTAAAGTCCTTCAACAATAATACCATATACCATTCAACATACATAGTAGCTTAACTCTCAAGGCCTTAACATTCCTAGTTCATTCATATTAGATTTTATCCTCAAGAACTTTGAAATCAAATTCATACTACAAGCCTTACTCTCAAGCAATACTTCACATGGTCATCATATATGCCTAATTCTCAAGACAATCTAACCACATGCTTCATTCTTAAGGAATTCTAATCATAATTCATCATATAGCCCCAATCTCAATCAATACCAATCATAGATTCTCATGAATACTTGAACTTCATTAAATTCCTATATATAAGCCCTAATCGCAAGAAATTCATACGGAAACTCATCAATCTTAGAAGATTATCTCTAAATCCTCAATTTTCCCTTCCAAGGCATAAAACCCACTTACTTCAATTTCATATTTCTAGACATGGGTTAGGCATGTAAACATGTAATTTAATCTTTAAAGCATGATATACTACTAATTTAATAATTTATCATTATCCACTCAATTAGATCAACATACAACAATACCCACAATATTGGAAGAAATCCTAACTAGAATTGAGGGTTGATCTTCACAATTGGGGAAACATGGGGGCTTCATGGATGAAAGAAATTCATGAATGAATAATCCATCATACCTTGATTATAAAGCCTAGAGAGCTTGAAATAATTGAGTCTTGACTTGACCTAGCTTGACCCTCTTCTTCTTCTTCTTCACTTTCTAGAGAGAGAAATATTTGAGAGGATGAACTTTTTGGGAATATAAGTTGGGTCTTGGGATTTAATGAGGTGAATGGGTTGGTTAATGTCTTAAAAGGCTTATATAGGTGTATTAAAATTATACAAAATGACCTCACTTAATACTAACTTAAAAAGGAATTACCTAAAATAACCCCCACTTTAAAGTGGGGTGCCCAAGGACCACGCCCAAGTTCACGAGCCGTCAAGGGCACCACGGCCCTTGAAGGTGACCGTGGTCCCTTGACCAGTAGCTAGGCTACCTTGACACAAGCCCCACAAGGTGAAGGCAACCCCATGAGCCTTCCCACGAGCCGTGGTCTTCACCACGGGCCGTGAAGTAGCTCGTGAAGGGGAGCCAACCTTGGGGCAACTTTTGTGGGCTCACTTCCTCACCACCACGGGTCGTGGTGGCCACCATGGGTCGTGAAGACCCTCGTGGTCATGGTGGGCAGTGCCTTGGCCAATTTTGGGCAGCCTTGGCCCCTTGCCTTGGCTCTTGCCCACTTTCCTTGGCTTTTTCCCTTCTTCCTAGACGTTAACCTTCCCGTTTAGCTCTAGTTTAGCCTATTAGATTCCGGGGTATTACAGTGGCCCATCTCTTTATCCCATAGAGTCACTCATGTGGACCTTGTAGAGCTTGATATGCTAGATTTTGATATTATCCTTGGTATGAATTGACTGCATTCATGTCATGCTTCTATTGATTGTAGAACCCAGGTAGTCAAGTTTCAGTTTCCAAATGAACCCATCCTAAAGTAGAAAGGGGGAAATTCTATGCCTAAGTGTCACTTTGTTTCTTGTCTTAAAGCTAGGAAGATGATTTCGAAGGGTTGCATTTACCATCTAGTTAGGGTGAGGGATATAGATTCTGAGACCCCTACTCTTGAGTAGGTCCTTGTTGAAAATGAGTTTTCGGAAGTGTTTCCTAATTATTTACCCGGTATTCCTCCTGAAAGGGAAATAGACTTCGGTATTGACCTTCTCTCAGATACAAAACCTATCTTTATTCCTCCATATCATATGGCCCCAGTAGAACTTAAGGAATTGAAGGAGCAATTGAAATATTTGTTGGATAAGGGTTTCATCCGACCAAGTATCTCTCCATGGGGTTCTCCAGTTTTGTTTGTTAAAAAGAAAAATGGTTTTCTCCGTATGTGTATCGACTACCAGCAATTGAACAATCTACCATTAAGAATAAGTATCCTCTTCCAAGGATATATGATTTGTTTGACCAACTTCAAGGAGCAAGTTACTTCTCTAAGATTGACCTCCGATCGGGTTATCACTAATTGAGGGTGAAGGATGATGACATTCTGAAAACAACTTTTCAAACTCGGTATGGTCATTATGTATTTTTTGTAATGTCATTTGGTTTGACTAATGCTCCGGTAGCATTTATGGATTTGATGAATAGGGTGTTTAGACAATACCTTGATATGTTTTTTATTGTGTTCATTGATGATATATTGGTCTATTCGAGGAGTGAAGACAAGCATACCGATTATTTAAGGATTGTGTTGCAAGTCCTCAAGGACCAACAATTCTTTGTAAAGTTCAGCAAATGTGACTTTTGGCTAATGTCTGTGGCTTTTCTTGGTCATAATCTTTTCGGTAAGGGTATTGAAGTAGATCCTAAGAAGACGGATACGGTTAAGAGTTGGCCTAGACCTCTAATCGCTTCGGATATTAAAAGTTTCTTGGGTCTAGTCGGTTACTATAGAAGGTTTGTTGAAGGGATCTCTTTGATTTCTTGTCCATTAATGGTATTTACTCAAAAGAAGATTAAGTTCATATGGTCTAAACTGTGTGAAAAGAGTTTCCAAGAATTGAATAATAGACTTACCTGTGCACCGGTGTTGACTTTACCAGAAGGGACTGATGGTTTTGTTGTGTATTGTGATGCCTAAAGAATTGGGTTAGGATGTGACCTTATGTAAAATGGGAAAGTCATTGCCTATGCGTTAAGGCAACTTAAGATTAATGAGAAGAATTATCCTACCCATGACATTAAACTAGCGGTAACTGTTTTTGTCTTAAAGATTTGGAGGCATTACTTGTATGGTATGCATGTAGATGTCTTTTTGAGTACGAGGGTTTGCTATATGTGTTTAACTAGAAAGATCTAAATCTTTGCCAAAGGAGGTGGCTCGAGTTACTAAAGGATTATGACATGAGTGTTCTCTATCAGCCCAGTAAGTAAATGTGGTAGCGGATGCTCTTAGTCGGTTATCGATGGATAGTTTTTCTCACATTGAAGATAATAAGAAAGAGTTAGTTTGAGATGTGAATAGATTGGCCCAATTGGGTGTTCGGCTAGTTCACTCTACTAAGGGTGGTGTTATGGTTCACAATGGTTCAGAATCATCTTTTGTGACTAATGTGAAAGCCAAGAAAGGTCTTGATCCGACTTTAGTTGAATTGAAGGAAGCGGTGCTTAAAAAGTCCGTAGAGGCTTTATCCCAAGGGGGAGATGGTGTACATAGATATCAAGGTCGTTTGTGTATCACTAATGTTGATAACTTGAGAGAGCAGATCTTGGCACAAGTCCATAGTTCTCGATACTCCATTCACCCGAGCTCCACCAAGATGTACCGTGACTTGCGGGAGATCTATTGGGTGAATGGTATGAAGAAGGATATTACGGAATTCATGACTAAATGTCCTAATTGCCAACAAGTGAAAGTTGAGCATCAAAAGTTGGGATGTTTATATCAAGATATTAGCATTCCTACTTGAAAGTGGGAAGATTTGAACATGGACTTCCTTGGTGGTTTACCATGTACCCGGTGACAAAAAGACTCGATTTGGGTTATTGTAGATCGGATGATGAAATCAGCTCATTTCATTCCCGTCAAGGTTTCTTATTCGGTGGAGGACTATGCCAAGTTGTATTTGAAGGAAATGGTGAGGTTGCATGGAGTACCCTTATCCATTATATCCGATCGTGGTACCCAATTCACTTCGCGGTTTTGGAGATCTTTTCAAAAGGGTCTTGGTACTCGTGTTAAGCTTAGTATGGACTTTCATCCACAAATTGATGGGCAAGTAGAGTGTACAATCCAAACTCTGGAAGATATGTTGAGAGCATGTATAATTGACTTCAAGGGTAATTGGGATGACCACTTGCCTTTGATTGAGTTTTCATACAATAATAGCTATCACTCAAGCATTGGTATGGCTCCATTTGAGGCTATATATGGAAGGAAGTGTAGATCTTCTATAGGCTTGTTTGAAGTAGCTAAAGTCGCCTTTATAGGTCCCGAGTTTCTACATGAGGCTATGGAGAAAGTTCGACTTATTAGTGAACGGTTGAAAATAGCTTAAAGTTGACAAAAGTCCTATGCCGATGTTAGAAGAAGAGATCTTTAGTTTGATGTTCATGATTGGATCTACTAGAAAATTTCACCCATGAAGGGTGTAATGAGATTTTGGAAGAAAGGGAAGCTTAGTCCCCGTTATGTGGGCCCATATAAGATTTTGAGGTGAATTGTCAAGGTTGCTTATGAACTTGATTTGCCTAATGAGTTGGCATTGATGCATCCAGTTTTCCATTTCTCCTTGTTGAAGAAATGTGTTGGAGATCCGACATCGATAGTTCCCTTAGAAGGTTTGTGAGTTAAAGGAGAATCTTTATTATAAGGAGGTTCTAGTTGAGATTTTAGACCGGCAAGTTAAGAAGTTGAGAAATAAATAAGTTGCTTCCATGAAGGTTCTTTGGAGGAATCATTTAGTTGAGAGTGCTACTTGGGAGGCCGAGGCCGATATGATGTCCTGTTATCCTCATCTCTTTCTCTCCGTTCCTACTCAAGCTTGAGGTATTTAGCTCCTCATTGTTTACTATTTGGGTGTCATGTGTCTTAAATATTCCCATGATTTCCTCATTATGCATAATTCGTGGAAAGCTTAAATTTTGAGAAAAAGCGTTTACTGGATTGATTTCTACATGTTTATGTGCATTTGACTATGAGTTGCATATAGACTTTATGACATGATCTCTTGAACATTCTTTAGCTTGCATTTGATATTTCCTCCTCGGATATGTGTGTTCTTGTAATTACATTCATTTTGGGTTGTTAGATTATGTTTCTACCATCTTTATGATGTCTTGAATCTCATTCGAGGATGAATGTTCCCAAGGGAGAGATGTTGTAACACCTCGGATTCAGAAAAGGAGAAAAGTTCAGTCTTTCACAGACCTGGTGTCAGCACCGACGATGCCACCCACAAACCGTCGACCATAGGTGGAACGACGGTCCGTTGGTGGTGGCGTTGTTGAAAAGTTAGAATTTTCCAAAAAGTCTAGTTTCAGTACTTTTTGATGGTTCACCAGGATGGTCCGTCATTCAATGTACGAGCCGTAGGAAGGCTTCGTAGGGGAGTCCAGACTTAGAAAGATTTTGAGCAAAAGAGTTGAGACCTACGGCCGTGGTCCACGGTCCATCGAAAGACCCACGAGTTGTAGGTGGGTCCGTGGTTGCGAGCCCTAGAGACATAGTCTCTGACCCCAAACGACGCCCAGCCACAACGGTCCGTACTCTGACCAACGGAACGTCAGTCTGGCCGTCGATGGGTGTCGACAGTTATTTTCTTAGGGGATTTTCCTGATTATTCTAGCCTAATACTATGTCGTTTGACCCTTCACCTAATGCCCTATATAAGTGTTTCTACCCCCAAATTTCCCCAATTTAAATCATTCTCTCAAATTCTTAAAAGAAGAACAAGTCTTCTCCTCCAAAAATATTTCTCTCTCTAGAAAGCTTGAAGAAGAAAGAGTCAACCTAGGGTTTCAAGTCAAGCCTCCAATTCCACCATTGAAGGAAAGCTCTTGGCATTGAGGTATGATTGTTTTCATCCATGGAGCTCTTTCCTCCATTGAGTTCCTAAATTCTCCAATTTACAAGCTAGAAATCCCCAATTGAGTTAGGGTTTTCTTTCATGTAATGGGTTCTTTTAAACGTTGATTTATTTGATTGATTTATGAACTTTTATGCATGAATTGATATAATCTCATTATTTTTTAAGATGAATCCCCATGAACACATGCCTAACCTAAGTTTTCTAGATATTGATGATTGAAAGTAGGTTTTGAACTATGAAAGGTGAATTATGGAAATATGCATGTTCTTATGGAATTGATGAGATATGATGTAAATTGTTGTGAGAGTAAAAGCATATATGTTGTTATTGTGGTTAATTATTGTGAAAGGATTGCTCACATAACTACCTCATTCATGAATGTGAATGGTTTTCTCACATAAAGGATTATAAGGTTGAAAGGTCTTCTCACCTAAAACGAATCAATGTTAAGGAGCTATTCTAATGAAACCTAGCTTGGATTAGTTAATTAATTGTACCTTTCCATGGATAGTATATAACTTAGCTTGGATTGGCAATATAACGTGCCCTTCCATGGATAATAAAGGTTAGTTAAGGAAATGACTATTCCGTGGGATTTACGCTTAGCACCGATAGGATATTGAGATGGATGTTCTCCCGTTAGTAGAGGTTGGGCTTCTAGTAGCAATCTCCTTACCACATACCTATTTTCCCCAATAGGATGATTGACTTAGATAAACATTAGCTAGTGGATCCACATAAGCTAGAAGTTCATGGTCTTACCTTTGCAAGTTGGACACCTCTTTTCGGTGTGGGGTAGACACTGGATTCCATGTTGATAGCTCACATGGTCTTATATGTCGATTAAAGGTAAATCTCCCACAGTAATAAACTAAGGTTACTTCAAGAAGTACCTCACATGTGTTTTAAGATGATGTCTATTTGCATAGACCATGTTTTATGACTTATGTCTTCTAACCCTTTTTATATCATGTATTAGCTTGGACATTGCATCTCATGAAGATATCCCTTTTTAAGCCTGTTTTCAAATGTTTTATGCATGACTATCATACTTGGTACATGTGTGTACTAATACATACTCTTGCCTACATTTTCTCAAATGTAGGGACCGACCTTACAAATTCGCACTTTCGTGGTTAGGGATCTCATATAGAAGCTTGAATATTTGTGAGTCCTCATGTTTCGAGGATCGAGCTTGGTTTCCATTTTGTCTTTACTTTCAGTTTTGGCATTTGATGTACGGGCTACGCCCCGATCAATTCTTATGTACTAGATGGCTTTTAGACGATGTTTAGACTTCCTCTTTTCTCTATAGAACTTTTATATGTTGAAACTGTCGTTTAAAATCTCTTATATTCTATTATCTTGTATGATGAATGCTAAGTGGCTTTTATGAGGCCTCTCAGGGTCTTATACGTCATGTTACGCCTAGGGGTCAATTGCTAGTGGCACCCTAGGGGCCAAAGTTGAATGTACTAGTGGCGCCCTATATGAGCATAAGATCGGGGGTAATAAAGGTGGGATGGGTCAATTGCTTAGATATCTAGAAGATAAACACCCTAATTGGAAAGAACGAATATAACAAGGCTTAGGTGTTATTGGAGAAGTCCAAGGCAGATTAAACACAGAAATCGAAATATTAATTGGGACGTATAATAAAGTGAGGGATCGTGAAGAGTTAGCAAAAATTATAGCTTTGAGGTTTCTACCTTTTTCATTTGCTTCTTCTGATGCTTTTATTCATTATATACAATCAGTTTATAGTCCCATGTTTAAAGTTATTCCTAGAAGTACTTGTCGATCAGATTATTTTAGATTTCATGGACAATATGCATACTATTTACATTCGTTATTAACAAATCTTCCATGTAGAGTTTCTCTTACTTCTGATCTTGGTCATGCTATAAATAAAAATGATTATTGAATTGTTATTTGTAAATGGATAGATAGTGTTTTTGTCATGCAACAACATATTTTAGCATTTCAATATGATGAAGACCGTAGACATATGCACAATTTGTTTCTGAATATATATCTATGGTTCCAAAATATTATAGTCTTGAACACAAAGTTTTATATATTTCATTAGATAATGCATCTAACACCACTACTGCTATTGATTCTTTAAAAGCCGAGCATACTCCCGCTTTAGTGGATATTTTTCATGTTAGATGTGCTTGTCATATATATCATTTAATTGTTAAAGATAACTTCTTATTTTTTTGAGCCCGTAATTTGAAAGGTTAGGTATGCAGTAGGTTTTATTCAAGAAAATAATAGAAAGGCTAGACTTAAAAAATTCAAAAGAAAATATGAGGAAAATAATCTTAGGGAAAGATCAATGCCTGAAGAAATAGAGACTAGGTGGAATTATATTTATGATTTTTTATAAACTTGCTATATTTATAGAGTGCCATTAACTACAACTTTTAACCAATATGCATATAAATTTCCTGAAGTCATGTTGCAAAAATTTGATTGGCTTAAAATTTATGATGTTGTTATTTTTTTAGAAATAATTTATAGTATATATATAATATAATGTAAGTATTCTATTATATTAAGTAATATATTTACTATATATTATAAGTGTATATATATATATAATAATTTAAGTATTCTTCTATAATAGATAATATATTGTGTGTATATTTAGTATATATACATATATAAGTAGTATATTTAGTATATATTTAGTATATAAGTAGTATATTTAGTATATATTGTGAGTATATATATATACTATAATGTAAGTATTATAGTATAATAGATAGTATATAGTGTGTATATTCAATACATATATATATTTAAAAAATATATATTATAATAATTGGTATATTATGACTGACGGTAATCCGCGCGGTCAACTTCAATCTCGAGTTTAGCATCCGATTCTAAGGGAATAAATCCGAATCAAAATACATATGAATTTTTATATGGTTTTATGATTGTATGGAAGGATCTATCCTTTTACCCGAGCAAGGGGCCTTTCAAGATTTAATACGTATTTTTATTGAGCCCATGTGTCTAGAAGTTCTAACCGGGTATAGGCGCCCTTTTTTCAACTCCTTAACGGGCTTAGAACCACAGCTGGCTAGACGAAGTCACAAAGACAAAGCCAATAAAAATAGTATTGAATCTGACTGTACCACTATCTTGGAACCAAATCAAGAAACCATATATAAATTTATTTATATTTTGATAAAGTCTAGACCTTTCATAGTGAATATAATAGAGAAGTTAGTTAATCGACATAGATATGAATCTTTTAGCCGGACATAGTCACGGCTTTGATCGGAGAAATACTAAAAGAAGAAATCAAAAGAAAAATAAAATACCTTGTAGATATGGCCGACTGCAAGGCCTATAAGCAAACTTTAAAAATTTATTAACTTCCAGCCAGTATATAAAAACTTTACAAGTTTTAGAGATTTACAATTGGAGAGAGAAAGTAGAGAGAGGGGTTCCTAAACTTCTGTAGTTGTGCGTATAACGGACTATTTTCTGAAATATCTTCCAGATGTACTGAAGATGAAGCCTCACTTTGAGAGACTTTTGATTTTATCAAACTTTTTCTTCCCATTTGTATAACTGGGGAGTTAGAAGAGGATCCGTAGGACGAACCTGAAGATTATCTTCCCCTTGTATTATTATTCCTACCTCTGCCCTTGGTAGTCCAAGGAGGGTCCATCCTGCAAACATAACACTTTGCTTTATTCGGATATGTCATAATAGTTACTGTAATAATTATCATTATCGATATCAACAATTTCATCATAATCATGTATAGAGAAATCTTCTCTAATAATATCGTTGATGATTTCACATATTATCAATTCCTGCAGGTTTTTATTAAGAGGAATTATCTTTAGAATAGTAACTAAAGTTTTTTCATCAATAAAAGTTGTATAAAAATTCATTATGAATTTAAATATAATAAAAACTATTGAGAAATATTTGGCGTTAAATTCGTCTGACAGACTATTCGTTTATTAAATAAACGAGATATCGATTTATATAAAAATCAGTATAATTTCTTGCATATTGGCATGGTTCAAATTGCTTTTAAACCATTAACTCTTAAAGGGTTACCTGAGACATTTTTAGCTGCTCTACGTGATGCTAGAAATTTAAATTTTAGACAATGTTTAATGGTTTCGATTGAGTCCACTGTGGCATATGGTCCTGTATATTTTAATACTCAACCAAATTTGCAATTATCTTTAACTGATGTTAATATTTTTGATTCTTTAGCATTATATGTTAAAACGAATGGTTATAATTATGCACCTGGATCTGAATTAATTTGTTTATCATATAGAATTTATTTTAAATTGTTTGCTACGTTAAACCCGAAATGTAAGTTATATGATACATCTGATCAGACTATTTTGGTGGAAACTAATTTTGTTAAATATAAGGTCACTACTAGAAGACCTATAAAATGGGAAGAAATTAATTCTCCAACAACTTGGACCCTGGATTTTGTTATATCCCCAAGTCAGATGACAAATGATGTCATTAATTCTGAATATTCTCATATTACACAAAATCCAGATGGTAGGATTTGCATTCAGTTTGATGATAGAAGTGTCCCATATAATAGACATTCATTTTCTGATAGAAGATTGTTTGTTATTCAACATATATCACCAATTGAACCATTGTATGGTCCAGCTCGTAATCGTGCTGCTTCTTTGCATACCATACCTTCTACGGTTTCTCGTTCTATTATATCTGCTGATCAAAATAATAAACTTGTTAATAAAATAAAAATTGATCCTCGAACGAATATTGTTCAAGCTAATGATAATTCTTCTGATATTTATGATAAGGATATTCCTTCTGTATCCGAAATAGATTTTGATCCTAATAAAACTTAATAATGAATGTACACCAAATAGATTTTAGTTCAGGATCACTGGCAAGAAAGTACATTCAGAAAGAGTTTTTGAGTAATAAATGGAACCGGTTTAAAACATGGTTTTTTGACACTTATAGTGCTAGTGATTTGAATAATATTTCTCAAGAATTTTATGAAACTTGTGCTCTACATAATCGAATCATGTATTTTATACCCTGGTTAATAACCACTTATTTACCTTTATACATCAACGTTCTTGAATGATCTTATAAAGATGGAACTGGTAATATTATTAAGATTGTCTATCCACCCCAGTCATCCTTTATTTTACCAAATAATACAGGTATCACTTTTACTGCCTTTTAAAAATTTATTGAAGAAGATGTTGCGGCAGTCAGCATCAATGAAATAAATAATTTAATTTC